>SJYT01048950.1:0-11433 GCA_006410635.1 Cephalophus harveyi
GGCATCACTGACTCGATGGACGTGAGTCTGAGTGAACTCCGAGAGATGGTGATGGAGAGGGAGGCCTGGCGTGCTGCGATTCATGGGGTCGCAAAGAGTCGGACACGACTGAGCAACTGAACTGAACAGAGAAATGACATGATTTGACTTCTGTTTTAAAAGATCGTTTTGGTTCCTATATTGGGAATTGTGAGGATGCAAAAAGAAAAGCAGGGAAAGAGTGTGAAGACTGTTAACAATAATCCCAGGAGGGACGGTGACTGCTTGGACCAAGGCAGTAGCCGAACCAGAAGTGAGGACTGATCAGATTCAGGGACAGACCCCGGGACACACTGACGGGCCAGATATGAGGTATATGAAGCAGTCAGGATGGAGCCAAGAATTGTTAGCATGATAAAATGGGAGCCCAGAGGTTTTAGGTTAAATAAGCCCTTCAAGTTCCTTCACCCATTCTATCCCCACTCATTCACAGTTTTGAAAAAAAATGGAGATTCAGAGACACAGAGCAGCTGCCCTGGTCACAGGAAATTAGAGAGCAGGGTGTGGTTTCCTGAATTTCTGTCCAATGTCCCTTTCTCCTTCTTATTTGGCATCATTGAGTTGATTTCTTAACCCTGGAGAAGTTGTCACAGGCAGCACTCACCAGTGCTCCGAATGAAGAGAAGTTCAGTTCAGTTCAGTCGCTCAGTCGTGTCCGACTCTTTGCGACCCCATGAATCGCAGCACGCCAGGCCTCCCTGTCCATCACCAACTCCCGGAGTTCACCCAGATTCACGTCCATCGAGTCGTGATGCCATCCAGCCATCTCATCCTCGGTCATCCCCTTCTCCTCCTGCCCCCAATCCCTCCCAGCATCAGAGTCTTTTAGATTTTGGAGCCCAGAAAAATAAAGTCTGTCACTGTTTCCTCTGTTTCCCCATCTATTTCCCATGAAGTGATGGGATATATGGGATATATATGAAGAGAAGTGGATATATGCAAAAGAGAATAAGAATTAGAAAATCAAGAAATTTGTGGTTTTTAAAAATGGTCTTCATTTGTTTTTTAAAAAAATTTTTAGAAGAGCATTTTTTATTTTTTCCTGTTTAGCTTCTTCTTAAAAATAATTTTATTTATTAATTAATTTATTTTTGGCTACGCTAGGTCTCTGTTGCTTTGTGGGCTTTTCTCTAGTCAGGAGAGCAAGGACTACTCTCTAGCTGCGTTGCACAGGCTTCTCATTGTGGTGGTTTCTCTTACTGCAGAGCGCGGGTTCTAGAGTGCATGGGCTTTGGTAGTTGAAGCACGTAGGCTCAGTAGTTGTGGCGCATATGCTCAGTTGCTCCCCAGCACGTGGGATCTTCCTGGATCAAGGATTGAAACTTGTCTCCTCCACTGACAAGTGTATTCTATCTATACCACTGAGCCACCAGGGAAGCCCTAAAAATATTTTTTTAAGCATAGTTTTAAATTTACAGAAAAATACACACTTCCAAATACCCTACATCTAGTTTCCCCCATTATTAGTACCTTACACTAATAGGATTTGTCTCAATTAATGAACCAAGTTGATACACTTTTATTAACTAGAGTTGTACTTTATTGTTTTCCTGAGTTTTTTTCCTAATATCCTTTTCCTATTCCAGTATCATATCCAGGACTACATTATATTTTGTTATCATAGCTCCTTAAATTCCCCTTGGCCATTACTGCTTTTCAGAATATCCTTGTTTATGACGACCTTGACAGTTTTGAGGAGTACTGGTCAAGTATTTTGTAGATATCCCTCAACTGGAATTTGTCTGACATTTTTCTCATAATTAGACAGGAGTTATGTTTTTAGGAGGAATATTGCATGTCATTTCATTAATTCATAAGAAGGGTACATATTATCAATACGATTTATCATTGTGGATGTTAACCTTGATCACCAGGTGAGGTGGTATTTATCAAATTTCTCTTCTGTAATATTACTCCTTTATTTCCCATTCTGCACTATCCTCTTTGGCAGAGTCCCTATGAACAGCTGATTCTGTGGAACAGGGTATCTTGAGGAAGGAATATCTACAAAATTACTTTGAATTCTTGTGCATTGATTTGTATATTCCCCCCCCCCCATGTATTTATTCAATTATTTCTTATGCCCATATGGACTGGGCAGGGCACCAACAATGGTTGGTACCTCTGACACAGAAAATGGATGGATGAGTCGTTGAATGGATGAAGGCTTTCTTTTACAGTTGACAACAGAAGTTGTAACAACAATGTCCACACAAGAACTTATACATGAATGCTCAAGGCAGCATTTTTTGTAATAGCCAAAATGTAGAAATAACCCAAATGGTTATTGAAATAGCCCAAATAACCCATCAAGGGACAAGTGATTGTTCAAAATGTGACATAGCTATAAAATGGAATATTATTTGTACAGAAAAAGTGATAGAGTACTGATGCATGCTATTAATACAATGTAAATGAACCTTGGAAATGTGCAAACTGAAAGAAAGTAGTCACAAAGACTAGCTATGACATGATTCTATTCGCATGACATGTGCAGAATAAGGAAACTTTAGAGACAGAAAGTAGATTAGTGGTTGCCTCAGGCTGGGGCAGGGAGGCCAGGGAGTGAGGGAGGTAATGGCTAAAAGGTACAAGGTTTCCTTCTGAGATGAAAAAAATGTTCCAAAATTGATTGCAGGGATGGTTGCATACATCTATGAATATACTAAAAACCATTGAACTGTAGGCTATAAATGTGTGAATTGTGTGATATGTTAATTATATCTCAATGAAGCTATCTTTAAAAAGAAACTGTAGCAGCATGCAAATTGAGAAATGTACTTTGGTCTCTTTTATTTTAATATTAGGCTGGATTGTACTTTGGTTTGTAATCCTGGTTATCTTTGGTGTGGAAATGAACAGAAACACAGACCATTTTGAAATGTTGGATAACAACACAAAAATATTCATCTTCAGTTCTAGAAAACATTATAGTGATTTTGAAATAATTCATTCTCCTTTCTAATTATGTTTTGCCTAGGTGACAATACAAATTTATCTTCCTTGAGTTCATAAAAAGAGACACACGAAGGAAAGATGGGCAAGACACTTTCTAAATGGAAAGTCAAACTAGAGATAAACTGTGCTTCAAATAAGCCACAAAGGAGAACAATATGTGACTAATGGATGGTTGAACTCACATAGGCACATACACACCACACTACGTGATGTTTTACCCTTAAATTCAGCTGTCTTTCCTCTGATTTTCTTCATTAGCTTGATTACCACCTCAGCTATGAATAAATGACTCCACACTGTTCAGCCTAAGGCTCAGTGAAATGGGCTATTTAAACATTAAATGGAGCCAGATAGACATAAGGAGAGATACAGCTCTAAGCATATGAACTTGAACTTTTTGGCAGATTCTGACCAGCAAATACAGAACACTCTCACTGAGGAGAAATTAGCTCATCATTTGTCTGTGGAGTTGGCCCAGGGCAATCATTTCTTTCCGTGTTCCATCTGCAGCCCTGCCATCCCTGTAAAATTGGGTTGGCGTGCTCCCAGAAACATGTTTTTGAAGATGACTCAAGGAACGGCCTCCAATGGTTCTCACAACTGGTACCCTGCTCTTTCCTTAAGGTAGGACCTATCTTAAAACGATAACTTTCTGCAAGGGGGGTCGAAGGGGGTGACAGGGGTGTTCAAAAGGGAATATTTTCCCTCTAATCAAGCCATAAGCCACAGAGACGGGAGGTGAGACAAAAAGATGGTTCCAGTGTCAACAAGAGAGGCTGATACGTGTGAAAAAAAAAACAAACCACACTTGAGACAGAGGAGAAGGGACTCTTCCAGGGCAAAGAGAGAGTTTGGTTATTCCCTGAAAAGGCTGGTGACTGCTGGAGGCGAGAGCTCCTCTCCAGGCTAGAGACTCTCCATCCTGGGCTTCGATGGGGTGAAAAAGCGCAGGGCTGGGTGGGGAGATATGAGGAATTTGGGAATGAATAGTTCCAGGTCGTAGTACCAGGTCGTAGTTGCTACATTGTATCCAACTCTTTTGTGACCCTGTGGACTATAGCCTTCCAGGCTCCTCCATCCATGGGATTCTCCAGGCAAGAATACTGGAGTCGGCTGCTATGCCCCCCTCCAGGGGATCTTCCCAACCCAGGGATCAAACCCACATCTCATATCTCCTGCATTGACAGGCGGGTTCTTTACCACTGGAAGCCCCAGAGTTCCAGGTATTCTAGAACAATATTCCTGACTAGTATCTGCTGAGTTTGCTCTCCACTCACCTCTCTTCCCAAACCATTCTTTTCATCATAGGCACCATTCAGACTTTCTAGGTCAGTCCTCATTTCCAATGCTTCTGCCATGGCCCCATAACCAACCAAAACTGCTGCACATTCCAACTTTTTATCACCCAGATTACATCTCTTAGACTGTTTCTTGAATCTAGAAGTGAATCACAAACCGCCATCTGTATTTGCACCACATACCTCTGCTTGTGGGAAGTGGCAAAAATAGAGAGAAAGGAAGCATGTGAGTGAGTTTCCTCTTCTAGAGACTTTTCTTTTCCCTTTGGGTTTCATGAGAATCTGTCAGCTTGCTGAGCAGACACCACAGTAATTGCAAGATGCTGCGTCATTGATGGGAGTGGTAAGGTGGGATAAAGAAATTCAAATGTAAAACTCAAGAGAAGATAGCTTCAGTGTATTAGCATTGCCTGTATTGGCATGTTCAATACAAAATATAAATTATGTGCGAATTCTAGAGTAACCTTCTTCCTGCCGCTTGCCACACTTCCTGTATTTGAATATAACTCTTAAGAAAACTCCCAGGGGAAAATTCCTGCTTAAACTCGCTTTGTATTCCTTTCCCTTAAACTCAGCACCTGGCACCATCCACTTGAGTGAATGACACTTTCTAGGAGCTCAGCAGGTATTTCTGTTCACTCATCCTAGGAAATTCATCTGCCAGTTGCTGTAGCCTTATCAACATGACATTTTATTAGATAATTTGTCATTGACACGGAAAACATCAATCTAACAGACAAAAATCTCCCCAGGGCTTCAAATTCCTATTACCTTTTTGGCAACCTAAGGGGCTAACTCACTACTTCCTTCTCACTCCCCTTTGTAGAAAAGCTATCCAAAATCCCTAGCAGATATTCAAAGCCTTCCATGACTGTTCCCTTCTACGTTTCCAGCCTTTCCTTCTCTCTCTCTCCCTAATGTCAAAGGTGTAGCTAAGCTGGGAGACTAAGCATTTCCTGAACATGCTCACTGCTTTCTCATCATGTGCCCTTGTGTATGCAGGGTTCTCCCTCCATCAGAAATGCCAGCTTCTTACATTCCATCTGTTGAAATACAACCTATCCCTCAAAATCCAATGCAAATTCGAGTTTATCTATTAATACAAAGTCTTACCTGGCTCTACATCCCCAAATCTCCCCTACTGTAATGAATTTCTCTTTCCCCTTGGCAGTATCAATATGTAGAATTATCAAATTTTGCCCAATTACCGGAAAGTATTTCTCTCATTCAAAAAATACAATGTAAGGGACTTTAACTTTTTCTCTATATTTATCATGGTTCCTAGAAAGTCATCTTGTCTAGAATACTGAGCAAATTTATGTGACAAACTTCTGGTTGGTAGGAACCAACCTCCAGATTTCATGAATATTTAATGAGAAGGGATGAAAAAATAATTAGTATAAAATAATTGCTTTTCTTTTAGACCAACTGACTCAAGCTTTGAAAAATGGTGGTGACGCTATACTTTTTTGTTATTGTCCTATTGGGGATCACAGGATAACACCACACCCTGGTGGGTAGACTTGAAGAATCCTTCAACAAGATAAATATCTAGATTGCTTAATATTGGGAAAAGAGAATAATTCTGGGTCAGAGAATGAGGAATCAGAAGGAAGTCTGGCTTAAAGGAAAAATTCCTTTCTCTTTTAGAGCCAGAAATAGTAGGGCTTGGACTAGGAGACATGGAAATGCTATAGCAATCTCAGAGGTGGGAGGTGAACCCCCCATGACCACATAGATGTTAGCTGTGTGTGTCAGGCAGACAGCCTATCTGAGCCTGAACCCTCCAGACATCCTGGATCTGTGCAATGTGGTTATTTCCTTTCCATTATCTCAGATTTTGATACATTCTTACTACCTGCAGCAATCTGCTCTACCATGTAGAATTTAGGGGAAGCCAGTCTCACCCATGAAATGAGAACAGAGGGACGTCTACAGTCAGAGGGATTGTCCCAATGGTAACGCAGGCTAGAGGTGACCTCATAGGGGATATGGGAGCTATAGGAGGTAACAAGGAGCACACTGACAATTTGCTACTAAAGAGAATGTGATAGCAAATACTTTGCAGTTAATCACTTCCTAATTGACAAGTGTTCTGAGCTTTTTATATTGGCTGCTCTCAAATGGTTGATAACTGTAATTTATTCAAGCTATTGCAAACACGAGTCAGAAGTTAACACGTGTCGCTGAGGTGCCATTAAACAACAGAACTAGCCAAGATGATTTTAGCACTTTTCTTTTGGGAATATGTGGCTTGAAAGAAAGATGTCTCAGAAGTCAATACCAAATTGGGTTAAAGATAATTAATTGCAGAATGTGTATAAAAGAACAACTCAGATTAATTTTTGAAATCTGTATGCAAAAGACTGATTTTTTTTTTGGAAAGGAAATTCGATTGTTTCACTGTTTAAGCACTCTTAGTTTTGCCCTCAGCCTTGGGCCATCTCTAAAATATATCTGGTGGGTCAGTGGTAAAGAATCTGCCTGTCAAGACAGGAAACAGGGTTTGATACCTGACCTGGGAAGATCCCACCTGCCCCAAAGCAACTACTGAGGCTGTGTTCTTGAGCCTGGGAACTACTGAAGCCTAGACACCCTAGAGCCTGTGTTCTGCAACAAGACAAGCCATCACAGAAAGAAACCTGTGTAGCACAGCTAGAGAGGAACCCCTTTCACTGCGGCTAGAGAAAAGTCAGCACAACAGTGGAGACCCAGCACAGCCAAAAATAAATACATAAATATATGAAAGTGAAAGTGAAGTCGCTCAGTCGTGTCCGACTCTTTGCGACCCCATGCGCTGTAGCCTACCAGGCTCCTCAGTCCATGGAATTTTCCAGGCAAGAGTACTGGAGTGGGGTGCCATTTCCTTCTCCCGGAATCTTCCCAACCCAGGGACTGAACCTAGGTCTCCTGCACTGCAGGCAGATGCTTTACCATCTGAGCCACCAGGGAAGCCCAAGTCTTAAAAAGCTAATAGAGTATTTACTGTAGGCTCTGATCACACATAAACAGACTCCTTATAGTGTTAAAACAGAACCTTTTATTATGAGTAGCTCATAGCTTAGCAGAGAAACAATTTGGTGACTGTATTGACCGAAATATGCAAAGAATAGTATAGGAATTCTAAAGGGAGGCTCGTCATTGGACATTTCCTAATGACAAGTCTACTAAACTTGTTTGCATGCATGGTAAATTGTTTCAGTTGTGTCAGACTCTTTGCAACCCCATGGACTATAGCCCACCTGGTTCTTCTGTCTGTGGTGTTCTCCAGACAAGAATACTGGAGTGGGTTGCTGTGCCCTCTTCCAGGGGATCCTCCAAGGTCTCCTGCACTGCAGGCAGATGCTTTACCATCTGAGCCACCAGGGAAGCCCAAGTTTTAAAAAGCTAATAGAGTATTTACTGTAGGCTCTGATCACACATAAACAGACTCCTTATAGTGTTAAAACAGAACCTTTTATTATGAGTAGCTCATAGCTTAGCAGAGAAACAATTTGGTGACTGTATTGACCGAAATATGCAAAGAATAGTATAGGAATTCTAAAGGGAGACTCGTCATTGGACATTTCCTAATGACAAATCTACTAAACTTGCTTGCATGCATGGTAAATTGTTTCAGTTGTGTCAGACTCTTTGCAACCCCATGGACTATAGCCCACCTGGTTCTTCTGTCTGTGGTGTTCTCCAGACAAGAATACTGGAGTGGGTTGCTGTGCCCTCTTCCAGGGGATCCTCCCCACCCAGGGATCAAACTTGCATCTCATGTCTCTTACATTGGTAGGTGGGTTCTTGACCACTAGTTCCACCTGGGAAGCCTCTTGCTTGCATATGTTTCATCAAATTAATTTGTTTTTAAGTTTTCTGGATAGACTTTTACTTGTTTGCAGTTACTTTGCTGCCATCTCAACCAGTAGTATACTTAGTTTTGTGGCTAGGTTTTTTTCTGTATAATTAATTAGAGTTTCGGATGCCAAACAGAGACGCTGAGAGAGTTGGGCGCTTCACAAATGGTGGAAAAAGAACCCTGGAAAATCTTCCCTTAAAATGCATTGACATAACTGGCAAAATTCTCAAAAGCAGTGATTTCAAAACTTTAGAAATTAACCAAAGGTGTAAAACAAATTGAAAATCATTTATTCAGGAAAAGCAACTGACTTTCAGTAAGAAGAGTGGGGTCTGTAGCATTTATTCCCACTCCACCCAGCCCCCAGATTCATGGTTCGGTGACCATGAAGACCAAAACCCTCACTGTCATGGAGGGGGCTGATCATATCTGAAGCTTCCTATAAAAATCTGATACCCTAGGGTATGGTCAAAAACAAAAGCAATAACAATATTGTAAAATAATTAGCCTCCAATTAAAATAAATAAATGAATTTTTTAAAAAGCAATTAGTGGCAAGCAGTTGCAAAAGTCAATATTGCATTTGCCTAAGCCTGCTGGTTGAAATAAGCAGAGACCAGTCAAAAATGTTAAAGGGATATCTGGAGAAAAGAGACAGCCATGGGAGCTTTGAAAAGATCTAACATACTCCTGGAGATCTGGAAGACTATGTGCATGTATAAGGAGGTACACACATTCAGGAAAGACCAAAGTGGTCCCAGGGCTGCTAAATGAGCATGAGGACCTATGCAAACAGAAAGTGAAAGCTCAGAGAGAATTATGAACCATTTGAACTTTGAAAGTATGCACCAACCCATACAGATCCCTTGGCAATGGATGGAAGCCTTGCTAACTCAAGATGTTTAAGGTAAACTTATGACAATCATTGGATAACCATGCAGCTATGCTGAACCAGAAATGATTGCTAAGAATTGACTTGAACATAAAAACAATTAAAAACTTTAAAAACCTGATCAGAAACTTCAGCAGCCAGTTACTGAACTGCTGAACAGACGGTATCAGTTCAGGCAAGACACTTCACAAACCAACAACACCCCTTGGGAGGATCTAAATCCAAAATTACCATGATATACTATCTAGTGTGTTCAGGTTTTTTGTTACCAGAAATGCAGAGAAACAGGAAAATGTAGCCTATACCCTGGAAAACAAGCAATCAATAAAACTCTCTAAGAGAGCCCAGATATTGGACTTAGTAAACAGAGACTTCATATTTTCTATTATGCTGCTGCTGCTGCTAAGTCACTTCAGTCGTGTCCGACACTGTGCGACCCCATAGATAACAGCCCACCAGGCTCCGCCGTCCCTGGGATTCTCCAGGCANAGATATTGGACTTAGTAAACAGAGACTTCATATTTTCTATTATGCTGCTGCTGCTGCTAAGTCACTTCAGTCGTGTCCGACACTGTGCGACCCCATAGATAACAGCCCACCAGGCTCCGCCGTCCCTGGGATTCTCCAGGCAGGAACACTGGAGTGGGTTGCCATTTCCTTCTCCAATTTGCTATTATAGATATGTTTAAAGAATGAAAAGAAGCCATGTTTAATCACTAAATGAAAATCTTTCCTGTTGGCTTAGATGGTAAAGAGTCTGCCTGCAACGCAAGAGACCTGGTTTCGATCACTGGGTCAGGAAGATGCCCTGGAGAAGGAAATGACAACCCCTCCAGTATTCTTACCTGGAAAATCCCATGGTAAGGCTACACCCCATGGGATCACAGAGTCGGACACGACTGAGTGACTAACACATTACAATCATACATCACCAAATAGAGAATATCAATAAAGAAATAAAAACTTTTTCAGGAAAAAAAAGCCGAATAAAAGTTCTGGAGTTGAAGAGTACAATAACCAAAATGAAAAATTCACTAGATTGGTTCAAAAATCTGAACAGGCAGAAGGAAGAGCCTGCAAACTTAAAGACAGATAAAGAGAGTTTGTCCAATCTGAAGAACAGAAGGAAGAAGAAGGGAAAGAGAGAGACACAGAGAAAGAAATACTGGAAGAAATAATAGCTGAACACTTGACATATTTGATTTTTAAAACATTCATCTACATAGCCAAAAATCACAATAAATCTTAAGTAGGATAACAGGCAGAGCTAGTGGTAAAGAGCCCGCCTGCCAGTGCAGGAGATGTAAAAGATCGAACCCAGGTTCGATCCCTGGGTCAGGAAGATCCTCAGGAGGTGGGCACGGCAGTATACTTGCCTGGAGAATCCCACGGACAGGGGAGTCTGGCGGGCTATAGCCCATAGGATCGCAAAGACTCGGACATGACTAGAGCGACTGAGCGTGAGAGCACACTGCTATCTACCCATGGTGCCCTCTCTCACCCCATGGGACACGCCTGCTTCACTTTCCCCAGCAGATTTCTCTGGTCTCAATCACATACTTTCTGACTCTACTTTGTTGACCCCACTGAGCAGCTAGACTCCTAATCTAAGTCATTCTTGGCCAGCCTGGGCACTTTGATGATCTTAGTTTGGTTTGGCAGAAATTATTTTAATTCAGAAGCAACCAAAGACTTGAAGAAGAAAAGCTAAGATACTCATAGACTCTCTATGAAAACTTGTCTCTTCTGTTTCTCTCTGTTTAACTGGTGTATAAAGTTTGAATAAATATGTGTTGGATGATGAATAAAACTCAGATGGTGAAGGGATCATACTGGTTCACAGTTCAGAGTTTCAAAAGAGATGTCACAAGCATCCAGTGATTAGGAAAATTTTGAGAGGCAGCAATAAATAGTAATCTATGTAAAGTAATTACCCTCTGAAATTAAAGTAAATAACTTTATATAAAAAAGTAGTCTAAAACCATTGCTATCTCCATTACACTTTACACTTTCTTACCCATTATCTGTTACTTTGCTCATCATTCTCCCGTCAGTCATCAGTTAATGTCACTTAGATTCCTGGAGTTGCCAGGAAAAAGAAAGAAAAGCAAGCAGGCTGGGAGCTGGCACATTTGGAGGAAGAAAATCCCAGAGTTCTATTTCTTTTCTTTTGAGAATCTGCAGGTTTCCATTCTTGGCTCTTTCACTGTATCAGGACCAATGATTTGTTCAAGAGTCTTAACCACCAGCTTGAGAAACATTTTTTTAGGTCACTGCTGCTGCTGCTGCTAAGTCGCTTCAGTCGTGTCCGACTCTGTGCGACACCATAGACGGCAGCCCACCAGGCTCCCCCGTCCCTGGGATTCTCCAGGCAAGAACACTGGAGTGGGTTGCCATTGCCTT
>SJYT01048957.1:7440-33970 GCA_006410635.1 Cephalophus harveyi
GGGGGAAATCAGCCTCTTTAAGGGAGTGTCCCTTACAGAGGAGTGTCCCTACTTCCTCTGTAAATGATTGACAAAATCTTCATTTCAGTACCACGTAGGCCTCTGGTTGCTGTATCAGGTAGCCAGCCCAGTTTCCCCCACAAACCCTTTATAATACACATTTTTTAAGACCCAAATGGGTCTTAAAAAGGCAGAAGTGCTCATGAACAGAGGGCTCTAGGACATCAGCACACAATTGTTTCTATGGCTCTCTGCACCCTGCTTCCTTTCCTGTTCTTCCTGGAGGGAAAAGACAAGAGGAAAGACTAAATGTCAAGGCAGGCAGCTGAGTAAATACTTCGGCATTCACTTCACCTCCCCACAACCCCCCACACAGACACACTTGCGCAGATCACACAGTGCTGGTAAAAGCCAGCGTTCACAGGGCTGACTGTGAGTCGAGCGCTCTTCTCAGTATGTGCTCTATGAACATTGATCCCTGTACTCCTTGCCGCTGCCCTCAGAGGTAGGTGCTGCTGTCCCTGTTCTGCAGACAGGGAAGCAATAGTTTGACATGCCTGCGAAGCTCAGAGCAGCAGTCTGGGACCTGAGCCCCGGCTGTGAGCCCGGCGTTGTGTTCGTGACCACCATGCCGTTAAACACACGGGCCTCTCTCCTGCTGCACCGGCCCACCTCCCAGCACCTCCGAGGCCAGCCCACTCATAGCCCAGAGATACAGACAGAGCGCCATCCTCTGTATATTATTATTATTAAGCTTCTGCTCTGTGCGCGGCCCCATACCGGGTCCTGGGATGATGAAGACTGAGGCGACACGATCGCTGCTTCGAGTATTCACACCTCAGTGGAGGGAACTGGCGAGCAGTGGGCAGCTGCCCTGCCATGTGGTAACTGCTGTGATGGGAAACGGGCAGGTGCCATAGAGTCTTTCTGAAGAGGGCCAAGGAGGCTTCTTGGAGAAGGTGTCATCTAATAGTAACCCTTTTATTATTATTCATAGGGCTATGAGTAACCTTGTAACCTATTATGAACTGCTAAGCAGAATACTTGGCTCTTAGTAAGCGCCCAATAAATGTTTAGTGCCAACCTTAACCTTGGACGAGAGATAAGCAGCCCTGCGCGGGACCCACAGCCAGCAGGGCTGAGTTGAGGCCGGACCGGCGTGTGCGTGGCCAGGACATTCGCCCCAAGGGCTCAGGGTTTTCACGGACCGTGGCCAGAGACCTGGGCTGGAACGTGGTTCCCTCCTGCTAGCTGCACGCTCTAGGACTCTCTGTGGGCTCCAGAAAGGGTGCAGCCTTTCACGGGGCCACTTTCTCCCAGGTTTGCTAGGAAATACAGAGATTTCTACCAGACATGACTAAAGACCTGGAAAAGAATCCCCTTCTTTTAAAATATGTGGCCCCTCTGCTCTGATTTCTCTGACTTCTGGGCCAAGGGCGGCTGCTTGTTTCCCAGCTGTCTGAGAGCTGGAGCCTACTAGCTCTGTTTGCTACTGGCCGCAGGAGTGTTGCCATGGAAACCGTGAGGACACTTCTCATAGCACAAGTCTGCCAAGAAAACTAGGCCAGAAGTTTGCAGGGCCCCGAGGAGCTCTGGGAAAGGCTGCTGAGCAGGCGGGAGGCGGCAATCCTCTGCCTCTTTCTGGGACAGGGGCTCCCCTGGGAGCGTGTATTTATAGCCTCCTGCTGTATTCTTCTCCCACAAGGACACTGGTGGCGCCCAGAGCTGCCCACCTCTCTCCTGATGCCACAGGGGCCGCCAGCCTCGGGCTCCACTGGTGAGGGCTGTTGGCCTCTCCTCGGGGGCCTGCCCTCCTCAACCTCGTGGCCCTCAGATGGTTGGCTTTCCGGTTCAAGTCGCTGTCCCCAGTCTGTTCTGACGGCTCTCCCCACGTGCTCGGTTTCCTCTCGGCAGGGAGCTGAGTGCCCGCCCAGCTTCCTTCTCCCCAGCAGTGGTGAGCATTACAGATTCTCTCCCCCCACAGGAATGGGGAGTGACCCGCCTGACCTTTGAGTATGACTCTGAACCCTTTGGGAAAGAACGGGACGCAGCCATCATGAAGATGGCCAAGGAGGCTGGTGTGGAGGTGGTCACCGAGAACTCGCATACTCTCTATGACCTGGACAAGTAAGAGACGGGTCCCAGGGCTCAGCTTGCCCGCTGTGGGAGTTGGTGGTTTGGGCCCCTGCTGAGCGGAACTCAGGGAGGGTAGCGTAGGGCCCCCTGGCATATGGGGCCTGGCATTTTCTCGGAGTGGGGGGAGAACAAGTCAGAGTGGGGGCCCGTAGAGCTTACCCGAGTTGGGTGCAGAGAGGCTCATTAGGCCCAAGAGATGCAAACAGGATCTTCATAGATGTGCTCCTCACACGCTCCAGGCCCACCCACCCCACATACTCCTGCTTCCATCCTGCTGTTCAGAAACTGCCCCCTGACCTCAGTGGGGCCCTGTCTGTGGCCCCTCCCAGTAGATCTCTGGTCTCACAGGCACAGCTTCTGTTTCCCCAGCTGCGTTCCCTGGGTTCCCCTGGCTCTTGGGTTTCCAGGTTTCACATTTAGATGTTGCCCCAGAGGCTTGTGAGATCGCTGCGGGGCCCTGTGCTTTCAGAGAGGCCAGGAGGAAACCCCCTCCTCCCCTTCCTTCCCTGCCAGGGCTGTCCCTCTTGGGCTGCTGCCACTCCCGCGGCTCCCCGCCCACCTCCCCCAGACCGGTGGTGGCTGCTGGGAGGCCAGGTCACACAGCTCTGCATGTGAGCTGGGCTCCCGGGAGGCGCTGGGTGTGGAGCGCCTCCTTCCGCCACGTGCCGGAGGAGGAGGAGGCGGGAGGCACTGCCGGGCAGCAGCCAGCCTTCTGCCTCCGCTAATGGAGGGGAGGAGAGAGGACCTGAGAGATGGACTCGCTGGCAAGTCCCAGCTTGCCGCCAGCTGCTGCTTGGCCAAGAGGAGCCCCGGGAGTCTGGCTCCAGCCCGTCCGAATTCATCCTTACATAAACAGCCTCGATTCGCCTCTAAACTCTCCTGTAGTTTTTCTTCTTACCTGAGTACAGCTGTGTTTTTGTAAGCTGCAAAAAACCCTTTAAGGCTGAGTTGCGACTATGAACCCCGAGCCTCCAATTTAGGGAGGGACAGGCTGTTCCCCACCTCTCTGTTCTAGTAACTAGGGCCCAAGAAGAGAATGAATTTCCAACCAAGGAACCTGTTTGCAGCTCTTATCAAAGAACTTCCTGGAGGCTTACGCTGGGGTAGAGACAGTCCACAAGTGCCCTGTGGCTTGGACGGGCAAGCCAAGGACCATGAAGGCCAGTGGGGACTTTTCTGTGATAAGAGAGATATGGTCAGTCTCTGTCCTTAGGCGGCTCCACACCGGCACCAGGGAACCTGGAATTGAGGCCTGGCTTTGGCCCTGACTTGCTCCATTCCCCGAGGCGTCTGCTCCAGCCGTCTGAGCTTCATTTCCCTCTCGGTAGCGTGGAGACGTAGCCTCCCTTGCCCCCTCCTTTCTCCCTAGGGGTGAGACCCAGAGCGGATGAGGAAGGCCACCCTCCAAGCCTGCGCAGTCTGGGCTCTTTTCTGGGCGGGCAGGGACCTGAGACGAAGGGCCTCCTGAGTGACGGCAGGCATCTTTGTGATTCCCAGGATCATTGAGCTGAACGGGCAGAAGCCGCCCCTTACCTACAAGCGCTTTCAGGCCATCATCAGCCGCATGGAGCTGCCCAGGAAGCCCGTGGGCTCCGTGACCAGCCAGCAGATGGAGGGCTGCCGGGCCGAGATCCAGGAGAGCCACGATGAGACCTACGGCGTGCCCTCCCTGGAGGAGCTGGGTGCGTACTCCTGCCCCAGCCCCTCATACTGTCACCTCCTGTTTCGTTTAAAAAAAAAAATACCAGCTTACTTTTTTTTTCTCTTTTTCGTCAAAGTGATGCATATCATTGTGGACACTTTAGAAAACACAGAGAGATGAAAATGGAAATAGCTGTCACAGTTACCTACCAGTGATAATTTTACAGCAGTCCTTCTGGTCCTTTTTCCTGTTCATATTCACATGTTCAGCTTCTGTTTCTAGTTCATGACTAATTTTGTACTTTTACCTCTCAGACGATATAGACAGCCTAGTGTTGGCATCAGTGGGCTTCTCAATACCGACGTAACTGGTATTGCTTCTGATGAAAGGGGCTATGTCAGCCTCTCTCCCCTTCCTCCCCATCACACATTTTTTTTGATCTGAATGAAGTTAGCCTTTCTCACCTAAAAACCACAGCTGTAGCCAGCTAACCTGCCAGGGCCAGCCATATGAGATTGTTCTCAGCTGCCTATGATGAGACGTGGCTGAGATGAGGGAGGCAAGGGAAAGGAGAGAAGAGGTCACAGTGGGAGGAAAACCTGCACAACTTGGGAAACATCACTGAGGAAACATTGAGGATTATCTCAGTGACTTCCCTGGTGGCTCAGACGGTACAGTGTCTGCCTACAATGCGGGAGACCCAGGTTCGATCCCTAGGTTGGAAAGATCCTCTGGAGAAGGAAATGGCTACCCACTCCAGTACTCTTGCCTGGAAAATCCCATGGAAGGAGGTAGGCTGCAGTCCATGGGGTCGCAAAGAGTCGGACACAACTGAGGGACTTCACTTCGCTTGGCTTTAGTCCTCTTAGCACCAAGAGCACCATAGTTCAGCTCGCACGGAGCTCAGAGAACAGAGCCGCACGTTAGGACTTGCTGCGCCGCCACCAGACTGACCTGACCCCCAGTCCTGTGGCCCTGCTACCCCTCTGTAGGATTCCCCACTGAAGGGCTCGGCCCAGCGGTCTGGCGAGGAGGAGAGACAGAAGCACTGGCCCGCCTGGATAAGCACCTGGAACGGAAGGTATGGCCCCGATGCCCAGACAGGGCTTCAGATGCTGACATCCCCGTGCAGCCAGGGGGATGGAGCCAGGTTCATGCCCCTGAGTGCCTCTTAACTCAGGCTGGTTGAAAAAGTCTTCATGTCAATAACAGCAATAAGAGCAGCTACCATTAGTGAGTGCTTACACCGTGGGCTGGTCACGGGGCCGAGCATTTCTGGGTCTAGCGCCTGCCTGTGCTATTTCCTTTCATTTTTCATCTGCTCTGCAAGGTAGATACTAAGCTCTCCATTTTACCAATGAGGAAACCAAGACTTGCCTGAGGTCGCACAGTTACTAGGTAGCAGAGTGAGATCTTGTTCTACTTGGTTCTAAAACGTAGGCTAGATTGCTTTTTTTCCATCAGTGTGTCCCCTTACTAAGAGGTCAGTGGGTAAGAGGTCAGATATTCTCTTACTGAGAGGATATCTGGTAGTAAAGTGTAGAAGATTATTTTGTGTTTCCGTGTTCCCCACCCCTGCTCGCTTTGGCTGAGTCTCCTCCAAGGCACTGATTTCCATTTGCTCAGCGCAGAATGAATGGCCCACCCCCCAGTGAAGCGGGAATTGCTCAGAGGTAAGAAAGAGGCTGAGGCCCCAGAGGAGGCCCTCACAATGTCCCTCCCACCTACACCTCCCAGGACTAGAGAAGCAGAGACTGTTCTCAAGAACAGTCACTCCTGTTTCCTGCCCCCCTGCAGCTGGTTTATAGACTTGAGTCCCTAGAATCACGGCATGTTCTGTTCCTGCTCAGATATTGGGCATTTGGCCCAGCAGCCAGGTGATAACAGTGCGAGAAGGAGGCTAAGACAGCCCACTTGGGAAGAGTGCTCCCCAGCCCAGGAAGTACCTCGCCAGCAGGGAAGGCGAGTCATGGGCCTAGTCTCCCCAAGGTGCAGCGGCCTTGAGGTCCCCATTTGGATTTTACCATCAGACAGGGCTGAAAGCCAGCCCCAGCCATTTAAAAGGAGGAACATTGATGTCCAAGATCTATGAGGGAACCAGCCGTCTGCCCACATTAGCTTTACGCAGACATCCTTGTAGTCAGTCTGGAGACAAAGGCTGGGCCAAGGGGGCAGAAAGGGGAGCCTATGTCAGGGCCCTTTAGACTCAAGGATGGTCTTGGGGAATACTGTATTTTACATATCTGGGAGAACACAAGGTGCCTGATGGACAGGAGTTTAAACCATTTCAAGAGGTTTATTTTAACTTCACTTCTCCAGATCTGAAGTGAGCATTTTCTTAGGTCAGGATGGTCTAGCCACTAGAAAGCCTGCCCAGCACGACAGACATAGAGTCTAAAACATAGTCTATAGAGATGACAGATGTGAAACAGGGAAGTAAAGTACATTCAGGGTGAGGAAAGGAGTGGTTCAAAGGGTTGTGAAAGTGGAAGAGCAAGACATATTAATCAGTTCTTGTTTGCAAGATGGCTTTTGAAAAAGGAATTTTTCTTAACTCATGTAACCAAGAGTCCCAGGAGGTAGCCTTCAGGCACAGCTGGATCCAGGTGTCCAACTAATGCTACTTGGAATGCATTCTCTGTCTCAGTACTGCCTTCCTGTGTATTATTTCATTCTCAGGCAGGCTTTCCTTGAGTGGTGGCAAGGCTGGTCACCAGAGGCTTATTTTCAGTGTGCTTAGTACTACCTGAGAAAGTTTCCAAAAGCTTCAGAAAAAGTCCCAAGAAGTGTTTTCGTTGGTCTGGCTTGGGTCATGTGACTGTCCCTGACTGTCACTATGGCCAGGGAAGGGGGTGCCCCCTTCCCTGTTCAGACTTGAATTTGGGAGTGAACCCACTCCCAGAGTCCAAGGTGGGCTTAGCTCTACTTTACCCAGTTGAACTGAGATTAGGGAAGGGTTGGGTCACCACAGGAACACTGAGTGCTGTTACCAGAAAGAGGGGGCCAAACAATATGATCTTAACCAGTGGGTTACCCAGTAGTAGCTGAGGGCAAGCATCTCTCCACAAAAGTGTCCCAGTAATTAAATGAAAAAGGGACAGAGGAGTCTTGCAGCCCCTAGTGATTCACTGATGACTGCTGACACCAAGGGCACTGACCGTCAGGCATGTTCCCGCTGTAGTCTTGCCAGAGACAGGAAGCCTGAGTCCAAGCCAGTCTCTGGTACCAGCCACCAGTCTGCAAGCGGCACACAGGCCAGGGGAATGTGTTGAACTGCACCCGTAAGAACACAGGGAAATCCAGATTGTGGGAATTAGTGCAAGTCAAAGATCTTGAGTTGTTTTACAAGAAATCTAAAAGGAAAAGAAGGAAATGGCAAGAAATGCATAGAATAAAATAAATAACACGTTGAACTCTTTCACATGACCAAGACTAAACAAAATGTGCCTATGGATGTATATTTGGATGAAAAAAAGAATAGAAAACACTTTAAAAATGCAAGGAATAACTGAAAAGGTAAAGCCCTCCCTTCCAAATGTGCTTTGAAAAAACAGAAAAATATAAACATTTTAAAATGCTGGGACCTGATTATTAACAAAGTTGGGCAAGTGGTTATTGATGGAGCAGGGAAGGGACCTGACTGGCGGAGCATGTAGGTGGGCTTACTGGGATGGCCGGCAAAGTTCAAGGTATTGATTCTTGAACTTTGGTGGTGGTTGCAGAGGCATTTGCCTTAGAATAATTCGTTAAGCCACCCATCGGTGTGCTTTTGTATCTATGTTTCACTTAAAAAGGTTTTCAAAGAATGGTGGGCAAGGATGTGAGCAGGCAAATATACCTTGTGTCTGTTAGAGGTACTTAACCAATACCTGAGGATCACCTGCCGGGAAGGTGGCCTTGAGGCTGAGGCTTGAAGGAAGAGTCAAAATTAACCAAGGAAAGGGAGCTGCATGTGCAAAGGCTAGCAAGAGCGTGATGCTTCAAGGAGAGTGGCAAGGGCGGAAGCTAGAAACGTGGGCCCCCGCAGACTACAGCGTGCTTGTGAGCCTGGTTTAGGATTTGGAACTCTAGCCTGAGAACACCAGGAAGCCTGGTGCAGATGTTGCCCTCAGGGACAGGCATTTTAAAGAACCACTGTGCTCCCGGTGTGGACAGTGGATTAGAGGGGACAAGAGCTGATGCAGAGAGGCAGGTGGGAGGCTGTCACAGTTGTCCAGTATAGATAGTCTTAGCCTAAACCAGGTCAATGGCAACAGGGGATGGACGGAAAAGGATGGGGTGGAGAAATACTTGGACGGTGGGACTGACATGGCCTGCTGAGGGAGGGCAGGTATCGGCGACGGCCACGCTTTTGGCTCGGGCGCCGAGGTGGGTGACGGTGCGCTTTCTGAGGTAAGGCATGCCAGTGGAAGGGCAGTTTAAAGAAAGGGGCCTGCTACCCTTGAGGCCTGAAAGTCAGTCCAGTGGAGATCTCTGGCTAGGGAGTTGGCTAGGGTGATTTGGGAGTCTAGGTCGCAGTTGGGGCGCAAGCTAGAGCCGTGGTGATTGTCTGCACGGAAGTAGCCTTAGAGGATCCACGGGACTGGAGGAACTAAGCTGGAGCACAGTGGAGCAGAGGACCCAGGACAGAGCCCTGGGACGCCAGCACTTCAGGGTTGGGAGGCACGGTGGAGCTGGTGAAACATGAGTAGCCAGCCAGGTGAGAGCTGCGAGGCGACCAGGAGCCAGCAGAATGGCGGGAATGGAGACAGGGGCTCGGGCAGTAGGGTGAGTGGCTGGGAGGCCCAGAAACGAAAGGACAGAAAATGCCCACAGGATTCAGTGGCGTGGACGTCATGGAGGCTCTGGTGGGAGTGGTGAAGGGGGACATGGAGCTGGGTTCAGGGAAATAGAGTGACGCTGTCTGTGAAGGGAGGAAGGAAGATGCAGGGGGAAGTCTGCAGTGTGGCTGGAAAGTATTTATTTTTGTTTTGTTTTGTTTGCAAAGAGCCGAGACCATTTCCCCAGTGTTCTTAGAGCGGACACAGAAGAGAGGGAGAGGTGGAATGTGTGTAAGAAGAAACGGAGGAGGGCTCCAGAGCCGGGTGGAGGCCTTAGCCTTGGGCAGGGTCGCTGTGGGGGGTGGGTGCAGGTGAATGTGGTGGCTAAAAGCTGAGGCATTTCCTACCTGATGGCTTCCATTTCCTTATCACGAGGAAAGAAGATCATCTGCTGAAGAGGGGTGGGTAAGTATGGAATTGGAGGTCCAAGAGGGTATAAGTTTGTGAAATAGTCCTCACAAAGAACAAGAGGGCATTAGGAATTGAGAAAACAGTTGTTAGAGGGAGTGGAAAAGCTCCAGCCCTATCTCTTACCATCTTTGTAACCCCAGCAGTCACGTAACCCTTCTTAGCCTTATTCCTCATTTTCAAAAGGAGGTGACAAATGCTGCCACGTGGGATTGTTAATCGCAAATGAGAGAACAGGGGTCCCTGAGTTGTGGAGGTTAAGTACCCTGCCGGCAGCAACTGATGAGAAAAACAAGACAAGCGACCCCCGCAATTCATGACTCTGGGTCCGCAGCAGTGGCTTCTCGGTGCCGTGGGGCGGTGGGCGGAAGGGCACCCGGGTGAGTCTGTGCAGCAGCCTCAGGGCCCCTGTGGCAGCGGGAGCTGAACGAGAGCTGCCCTCTTCTGCAGCGTGGAAGCCCCTGTTCCTTTCTTCTGTAGAGTCACGGCTGTTCAGTGCTTTCAGAAACTTCCAAATCCGTCATTTTATTTAATCTCCAGCAGGTAGGAAACTTTCTTCCCATTTAATAGAAAGCCGCTGAGGGACTAAATAACTTACTACAGTCATAGCACAAATTAAACAGAGTCAGGATGAGAACTTGGGTCCCGTTGTTGGGTGGGTGGTGGCTCCATCAGAAATTGTGCCAGCCTGAAGGGGTGGGACGTGTGCAGGACTCCTGTCCTGGCTCCTTGGCTTTCTGGTCTGCGACCTGCAGCAGGTTTCTTAGCCACCGGCTGCCTCAGACTTGTTCCTCGGCCGCGTCCCAGCCTGTCCTGCCCCCGCCCTCTCTCTCTGCTGCAGGCCTGGGTTGCCAGCTACGAGAGGCCCCGGATGAGCGCCAGCTCCCTGCTGGCCAGCCCCACGGGCCTCAGCCCCTACCTGCGCTTTGGCTGCCTCTCTTGCCGTCTCTTCTACTACCGCCTGTGGGATCTGTACAAGAAGGTGAGGGCCGTCAGCCCGCCCGCGCGCGCAGCCGAGAGGACCGGGGTCTTCTGGGCCGGTCAGGCACCATGCAGGGAGGCCTTCCCTCTGGCTAAAGGGTGGGTACTGTCCAGAGACAGTGAGGAGGAGGCCACATCCGAGAGGTGGCAGAGCCAAGCACAGCCCCAACCGCCGCTCGAAACCACATCCAGCTTCTCAAGTGGAGGCGTGAGCCCGGGTGGCAGAGCTGCCAGCAGCAGGGCGGTGAGGGCTGAGCCCTCAGGGCGGGAGGCAGGGCGGGTGAGGCTGGAGCCAGTCCTGAGGTGAGGAGCGCAGTGGCCCGCTACGGGGCGGTGTCCAGACTGTCTCGTGGCGCTTTCCCATCAGTGATGAGGAAGTAACCAGAGGGCCGAATGCAGGGCCGGATGGGGCAACGGGCAGAGCGCCTTGTGGTAATTTACCCACCCCCACAAAGAGAGAGCGCCACACCTCCGGCTCCTGAGATTCATCAGATCATCCTTGCATCTGCGTTGTTTTCACGTGTCCTTACGTTGCCAGTATCCAGATTTTGTGGCCTGGGGTAGCTTTGCCAGCTCAGTGGGTAATCTTGTGATTTTAGGAAAATTATCATTCCCTTGGGGCTTCCCAGGTGGCACAGTGGTAAAGAATCTGCCTGCCAGTGCAGGAGACACAAGAGACACAGGTTCGATGCGTGGATTGGGAAGATCCCCTGGAGGAGGGCATGGCCGCCCACTCCAGTATGCTTGCCTGGAGAGTCCCAGGGACAGAGGAGCCTGGGGCTACGGTCCATGAGCTGGAAAGAGGTCAGATGTGACTGAGCACACGCATCATTCGCTTGGAGGTCCGATGTCTTAGTTCCCTCGTTGCCCCAGATCCAGGCTCTGGGTGTCACGTATTTAACCAAAATCTAGACTGAGCAGTTTTGTGTGTGTGCTGCTGAGAAGACGCCCTTTGACATTTTAGAAAGGAGAGTTACACAGGGGCCCCTGAGGACAAGGGTCGTGACCAGCCTGGGGAGCTCAGTTCCCAGCCCCGAGTCCCACAGCATTGTCCCTGCCGCCCCTCAGCCGTTCTTGGTGCTCAGAGCAGCGGTGGGCACAGCCAGGGCGTGGGGTTCTGCGGGCAGCTTCTGCCGTTTCTCCTGGGCATGGCCCCTCCCTGCATCGAGGGTGGAGGCGGTGGCTCCGGTCCTCCATGGGGAGGCCGAGTGGCAGGTGCCAGGGGCGAGGCCCGCGCGTGTGCCCGTGTGCTGTCCCCGCCCCCAGGTGAAGCGGAACAGCACGCCCCCACTCTCCCTGTTTGGGCAACTCCTGTGGCGAGAGTTCTTTTACACGGCGGCCACCAACAACCCCAGGTTCGACCGCATGGAGGGGAACCCCATCTGCATCCAGATCCCCTGGGATCGCAACCCCGAGGCCCTGGCCAAGTGGGCCGAGGGCAAGACAGGCTTCCCCTGGATCGACGCCATCATGGCCCAGCTGAGGCAGGAGGGCTGGATCCACCACCTGGCCCGGCACGCTGTGGCCTGCTTCCTCACGCGCGGGGACCTCTGGGTCAGCTGGGAGAGCGGGGTCCGGGTGAGTGCTCTCAGCGGGCCGCCCCCGTGGGGGCTGGGGGGTGGGCTGGAGCCCCTGGGTCCAGGAAATTCCCTCCAGATCCTTCTTGGCTTGCCCACAGCAGAAGGCTTTGACACCCTTCTCTGGGGGACATGTGGTGACTGGGGGAGAACCATGGTCGTAGGCCCCCCTGGAGGCTCATGGTTTCTCCTGCCTGCGTCTAGGTGTTCGATGAGCTGCTCCTGGATGCGGATTTCAGCGTGAACGCCGGCAGCTGGATGTGGCTGTCCTGCAGCGCTTTCTTCCAGCAGTTCTTCCACTGCTACTGCCCGGTGGGCTTTGGCCGCCGCACGGACCCCAGTGGAGACTACATCAGGTGAGGGTGCAGAGCAGGCGCTCTGCCCACTGCAGCCTCCTCCTCGGGTGAGATACACTTGGCCTTTGAAGGAGGCACCCAGCGTGCTGACAGGTCATCTGGTGGGTGTGTTTCAGGCGGTACCTGCCCAAACTGAAAGGGTTCCCCTCCCGGTACATCTACGAGCCCTGGAATGCCCCAGAGTCCATTCAGAAGGCAGCCAAGTGCGTCATTGGCGTGGACTACCCCCGGCCCATCGTCAACCATGCCGAGGCCAGCCGGCTCAACATCGAGCGGATGAAGCAGGTTTACCAGCAGCTCTCCCGCTACCGGGGACTCTGTAAGGAACCACCTACCGCCCCAACATCCCCTCATCCCCGGACAGGGGCAGCACCTCCGGGCTCCTGGGGTGGGAGTGGGGATTCCCAGATGTTTGCAGAGGGACACCGCCGAGCGCTGCCTTCGAGGCTGTTGACTTGACTTCCTGGGCACAGGCCGCTCAGGCTGGGCTGAATTAGTTGTAGCCAGTGGAGAGAGACAGAACCTGGGACTCCCCCTGTCTTGTCCTCATCTGCCCCTGCAGTCCTGTGAGTACTCCCCTGCCTCTTTCCCAGGTCTGCTCGCATCTGTCCCTTCCTGTGTGGAAGACCTCAGCACCCCAGTGGCGGAGCCCAGCTCGAGCCAGGCAGGGAGCTCAAGCAGTGCGGGTGAGTACAGCTGGCCTCCGGGGGCCTGTGCCCGTCCCAGGGGCACTGCAGAGCTACCCCCACTTCAGTCACAGGGCGCTGAGGACGGAGACCAGAACACTTACGCCCCGGTGGAGCTTGAAGTCCCCCCAGGGACACAGGTGGTAAAGGGACCGTGCAGGATCATGTCAGATAACAAGTGCTTTGCGGGAAAGTCAAGGCGAATGACCTGCTAAGGGAGCGCTGGGGGGGGGGGGGGACTTCAGGTGGAGCACCAGGGCCCCATGTAGTGAGCAGAGCCAGCCCTCCTAGAACAGGGGGAAGGGCGTCCCAGGCAAAAGGAATAGCAAGGAAAGACTCAGAGAAGGAAGCAAGCTGCCCGTCCCAGGAGCGAGAGGAGGGAGGCCAGTGGGGCTGGCGTGTCCTGAGTGACGAGCTGGAGCGAGACAAGGATGGATAGCCAGAGCAGCGCCGTGTAGACTCCGCGTCCACAAGAGAGTTAGTGTTCCCTCGTGTGTGCAGGGAGAAGGCGCTGACGGGGTCAGCAGGGCAGAGGCGTGACCGCTTTATGTTTTAAAGAGCTCACTCTGCCTGCTGTGTGTGCGTGAAGAGCCTAGCATGGGTAGGAACCCCCGAGGTTGGGGGGCTGACAGGGGGTGACGAGTCATCCAGGCAGGAGGTGGCAGGAGAGAGGGGTAGGCAGACTTGCCCCCTTCTTAACCTCTGCCCTTCAGCTCTGGGACGAAGATTGGGAGACAGGGGAGAGAGTGCTCATCCCAGCTTCAACCAGGCCAGTTGCAGAGGGAAGGCCTCAGTCCCTGAGCAAGGAGAGCCGCCAGGCCCATCCATCTCCAGCCTGGAGCCCTTGGCACTTGGGCCCCCAGAGCTGGTACACGTGCCTGCAGGCCTGGTCATGCTCTCCTCGGATCTTTCCAGGCGGTCACTGCTGAAAGGAGAGGGGCCGGTCTGAGGAGCAGTCTCCCTGCCCCCTAAAGAGCAACCTCTGTGCAGTTGAGGGTTGTGTGGGCTGAACACATGTGTCCGTGTGACACTGACCTGCTTCCCTACAGGCATAAGACCACTGCCCGGGGGCCCAGCGTCTCCCAAGCGCAAACTGGAAGCCGCGGAGGACCCGCCTGGTGGAGAGCTCAGCAAACGGGCCAGGGTGGCAGAGTCGCTCCCCTCAGAACTGCCGAGCAGGGGCGTCTGAGAGTGGTGAGGCCGGGCAGTGAGGTGGAAGGGAGGCGGGGGTGAGGAGGGGGAGAGTCTCGTGGGGTGAGGCGGGGAGGGCTGGGGGTGAGTTTGGGAAACTACCGCCCTGCCAGATGAAGCTTAAAACCCGGCAAACGGGATTAAAGCCTGGTGTGGACTGTATGACTCTTTTAGGATTTCAGCTCAAATTCTACCATTCTGACTTTTACACCTTCTAATACTAAAAAGAGAATTTACAGGTAAAGCCTTGTTCCTTCTTTGCTAGCTATGGGAAAGGAAAAAAAAAAGACTCTTTCTACCTATCAAAGTGAGCCAGATCCAAAAAAAGAAAGCGGAGACCTGGGTGTGAAGCTGAGGGGGACATCGTCCCAGGGCAGGGCTGGCGGTGCTCCAGGCCCCTCTGCCAGTTGCCCCGACGGGCTGTGCGCTTGAGGCTGGCCAGCAGAGGGCAGCACACACTTCCAGAATGTAGGCTTGGGGTGGTTGGAGGCTCACTCAGCCCAGCCCCACCACCTACCAGAAGACCCAGGCTCCTCGGTCAGTCAGCTGTGCCTTTTACAGCCACGCCTCCATTCAGGTCTTTCTCGTGGCTTCAGCTCTGCACTTCCCTGTCAGCGCTCATCTTCCTTGGAAGCCCCTGAATGTCTTCAAAAACAAAAACCTGGCTCTTCCTTCCCCAGAGTAAGAAGAGCCTTTTATGCCTCTGTAGGGAAGACATAAATTCCTATCCACTTTGGGTCATCATCTTGGGCTGTTCCTTATGTGCCATGTCTGCAAGATTAGATGGGAGGGCAATTTTCTCCGTGAAGCCAATTCTTTTTTTCTAAGCTCTTGCACTTCAAGGCCAGGCGGGGCCATCTGGTCTGTGCGTCTAGACTCACATGTCAGTGACACAGCAGATGTTTGATGCCCTTTACCCGACTAGGCACTTTGTCACAGACGTCACAGGTGGACAGATTTGTGTTATCTCGCCCTGGGAGTACAAGCAACCTTAGATATTACCTCTTAGTTCTCTCTTAAGTCTGTGATACTAAGCAAAGTTCATTCTGTCTTACAAATCTGGAACTTGCCAAGCTGATACTCTGACTTTCAGGTGAGAAGATCAAAGAACAGGTTAAACGTCTGGGTTTTGGTTGCTCAGGAAGGTAATGGCATCCACTTGAGGCTGAAACTGTTGCCAGCGAATGTGTGAGGAAAGGGAGCTTAAAACATATAAAACATGATACGATGCCCAAGACAAATGATCTATAATTCCTGGACAGATGATTCAGACTCCACCAGCTTAGCGTTAGACAGATGTGGTGGGCTAGAGCAATCCAGGAGCACAGCACAGAAGTCTGCCTTAGAGGACCTGGACGATGAATTGACGTAGGCAGCGAGGGGGGCGTTTCCGACAAGAACAACGGCCTAGTGATTACATGATCCTGGGCAAATTACTTAAGCTCTCTGAGCCTTGGTTTCCTCGTCAGAAATTAGGCTCTTGTTACAAAGATTAAATGATTAAATATATGTGTTAGTAATGTATGGGGCTGCTAGGATAAAAAACATGGCTACTATGGTGAAAACAAAAGAGGGATTTAGTTTTCTTAAGGAACAAAATATCAATAACCTCAGATAAGCAGGTGACACCACCCTTATGGCAGAAAGTGAAGAGGAACTCAAAAGCCTCTTGATGAAAGTGAAAGTGGAGAGTGAAAAAGTTGGCTTAAAGCTCAACATTCAGAAAACGAAGGTCATGGCATCCGGTCCCATCACTTCATGGGGAATAGATGGGGAAACAGTGGAAACAGTGTCAGACTTTATTTTTTTGGGCTCCAAAATCACTGCAGATGGTGACTGCAGCCATGAAATTAAAAGATGCTTACTCCTTGGAAGAAAAGTTACCAACCTAGATAGCATATTCAAAAGCAGAGACATTACTTTGCCGACTAAGGTCCGTCTAGTCAAGGCTATGGTTTTTCCAGTGGTCATGTATGGATGTGAGAGTTGGACTGTGAAGAAGGCTGAGTGCCGAAGAATTGATGCTTTTGAACTGTGGTGTTGGAGAAGACTCCTGAGAGTCCCTTGGACTATAAGGAGATCCAACCAGTCCATTCTGAAGGAGATCAGCCCTGGGATTTCTTTGGAAGGAATGATGCTAAAGCTGAAACGCCAGTACTTTGGCCACATCATGTGAAGAGTTGACTCATTGGGAAAGACTCTGATGCTGGGAGGGATTGGGGGCAGGAGGAGAAGGGGTGACAGAGGATGAGATGGCTGGATGGCATCACGGACTCGATGGATGTGAGTCTGAGTGAACTCTGGGAGTTGGTGATGGACAGGGAGGCCTGGCATGCTGCGATTCATGGGGTCACAAAGTGTCGGACACGACTGAGCGACTGAACTGAGCTGAAGGAACAACAGGCCCAGAGCACGGTGTTGCTGGTTTGAGTTTGATGGCTCAACAATGTCAGAGCCAATTTTTCTGAGATTCTCTTATTTCTTGGCCTTAAGGTGGCTGCCACAGCTTCAGCCATCAATTCCTTGCTCAAAGCAAAAAAGAGAAGGAATCGCAGAGACAGCTGTACTCATTCATTCAGCAAACGCATATCAAGTGATCACACTTTGCCAGACACCGTTGCAGGCACTGGATATGGTTGTGAACACGACTGACAGGGTGCTGCCCGCCCTTGGGTGCATCTTTGTGAGAGGAGACAGACGGTGAACAAATAGGTACATCTTGTGTCAAGAAGCCCTAAGTGGCATGAAGGAAAAATAAAGTTGAGTAAAAGACAGAAAATAGTTTGGGTTTGGGGCACAGGGAAGGTTTTGCAGTTTTATACTGTGCCAGGTCATCAGGGGGGTGCCTCTCTTCCTTTCCATCAAGAAAATAAAACCTTTACCAGGACACCTCTTCTTCCCCAGCTTTTCACATTGGCATCATGAACCAGAACTGAGTCACGAAGCCACCCCCAAGCTGGGAAATAGGATCTGGATTATTTAGACCGTTGATCTCCAACCTGAGTGAGCAACAGAAGCCCCTGGGGGATTTGTTAAGCCGCAAATGGCTGGGCCCCACTCCCAACAAGCCTGGGCTGGGGCCTGAGAATTTGCATTTCTAACACGTTCCCAGCAGTTGATGATGCTGCTGTTCTGGGACCACACTGAGAATCACTGACTTAGACCATTCCTGATCTATTGTCTGAGCCACGTCCACGAGCCGCCAGACAAAATCCAGGTTCTATTAGCTGCAGAGTGTGGGTGCTGTCAGTAACTAACACTGTCTGTGTGATACACGGGGTACTTAGCCTTGTGTGCTAAGTCGCTTCAGTTGTGTCTGGCTCTTTGCAACCTTATGGACTGTAGCCCACCAGACTCCTGTGTCCTTTGAATTCTCCAGGCAAGAATACTGGAGTGGGTTGCCATTTCCTCCTCCGGAGGATCTTCCCCACTCAGAGATCGAACCTCCGTGTCTTACGTCACCTGCACTGGAAGGCAGGGCCTTTACCACTAGTGCCACCTGGGAAGCCCCACTTAGCCTTAGAAGTTCCTAAATAAAATGATAGCTATTATGATTACAGATATTGTTATTACTATTTTTTTTTTTTTACAAGAGCATAAGGTTGCAGTTGGGTCAAGTCATGGAGGGTCTTAAATGTCAGGCAGACAGAGTCCTTGGTGTGTACTCTGGGAACGAAGGCGCATTTTGAAACAGAGTGAATGATCAAACTGGCATTTTTTGAAGATTAACCAGGCGTTGGGCTGGGACGTGAGAGGAAGCAGTGTGGGGAGAGAGCCAGTCGAGAGGCCGTGGCGGTGATTCCAAGAGGCCACGGCAAGGGTGCAGAGGCCACGGCAAGGGTGCAGAGGCCAGCGCTCTCCTCGCGTGTTGCCCAGGGGTGTCCGTCAGCCTCTCGGGATCGGGAGGACTGATCGTCAAGGGTCAGCCCTTCATCGTGGCCAGTCGACTGGAAGTGGGGCCCGGAGGTTGGAGGACAGGACTGGTAACGCGTGTTCTTTGGAGACGCTGAGAGAAGAGAATTTCTCAGTGTCGCTTTTGCTTCACCATGTGCTGGTGGTCCCACCGGGCCCTGAAGGTGGCTGAGCGTCATCACCAGTGAACCAGTGATAGCAGCACCTCGTCACCTGCCTACCCGTCAAGCACACGCGCCGGGGAAAGAGAAGGAGAAGCCACGCGTGAAAAGCCTCTGAGTAGCATGCACCACAGACGAGGTCCTGCCGCCGCCTCGCACGCGCTTCGCAGGGAGCCTTTGCCTGTGCCATTCCCGCAGTCAGCGCCGGCAGCCTGGGCTGGACGGGCCACACACCAGTGGCCCCGGGGCCTGAGCCGGTAGTCTTCACTGCCTTCGCCCCTTCTCCTCTCTGTCAGTGTAGCTGAGTGACTCAGGGCCGGATTCATAACCTTTCCGAGATGCTATAGCTGTCGGGTGTGAAGAAGCACACCCTACCAGCCGGAAGGCTCCATCACGGACCCTTCAGGCCGCGTTTAGCTCCAGCCTCTCTGGTTTGTTATTCTGTTGTTTCTGATGCCTCAGGCCTGGGCCAGACAATGATTTAAACTGATCTTGGGGGAAAACATATCCTGATATCAGTTGGTTCCACGCTTACCTCAAACCCACATCAGTATCTGTTCTGCACTTGGTTACTGTACAGTGTTCACAAAACTGAAAAGTAAGCCAGCCTCAAATAGCTTTCATTTCAACCGCTACTCCGTAATCCCCAAAGCTGCTGACCGCTCAGGATTCCATCAGCCTCCGATTGTGTGCAGGTTTTGTAATGGTCCAGCTACTTTAGCAGCGCACAGGATCCATTTGCCCTGCTGCTGGTACATACCGATCTGTTGAGAGAAGCCCGTTGAACACGGAAGGTTCATGGCAAGGACCACCCCTCCCCCTCCTCCGCCCGAAGTTCACGCAGGCTTGGTTAGCCGTGGGGCTCCCCCTCCCCTGAGGAGGGCACAGCCCCCCACTGCAGTGTTCCTGCCTGGAGAAGCCCACAGGTAGCAGAGCCTGACAGGCTGCAGTCCACCGGGTCACAGAGACTCCGACACGACTGAGCGGCTAACAGTTTCACTTTTCACTGAGGAGGGCCTGACTTCTGGAATCTTGTCACTGTCTTTCTGACATCTGCCGCATGTGTATCCGTCCTTACGTGAAACCGTGTGTGAGGGGCACTGGGCAGTCTGTAAAAGGCTGCCCGGGGGAAGCGGAGGCTGTGTGGTGGTCAGAAACCCGTCCTGGGGGCCTTCACACGGGTTTCTCTCGCCTCTCTGACTCAGTTCCTGAAACAAGGATTGGTGGGGACTTGACATCCCCTCGTGCTTCCCCGGCACTTACTCAGTAGCTGTTGACTGACAGACACCCCTCCCCTTTGCTGTGGCACAGCAGGAAGGGCGGGCGGGTAGCTCAAGTGGAGAATGAGGCTGAGCTGTGACCAGAGACCAGCTGTGAACCCGTCCAGGCCCAGCCGCACCTCTGCCCTTCCCCGCTCCTGATGTGGGGGCTGGGAGCCAGCCTTCTGCCCCTCAGGCTCGGGCCCTGCACCTCAGCCCCTGTGCTGGGGAGGGTGGCCCCTGAGGCCTGGTCCAGCTTCAAGCCACGTTTCTTCCAGACCCTGAGCTGTAGCGGCTTCCTCTGCTGACGAGGCTCAGGTGTGCACAGTGGCCACACACGCCCCTCCCGGGCTGGGAGCCAGGGTGCAGCGGGCTTGCAGATGAGCATCCAGTGGGGGAGAAGCGGTGTGAGGGCCCAGGGACACAGGGGCTGTCCTGACTGACCCTGGCACGCTGAGGGAAGGTCATTAACTTGGTCTGTGTTCGCCGCTTCTGGTGGGTTGAGAGCGGGGAACCGCCGTGAGGCTGGCTGTCTTTAGCGCGTGTTTGAGTGGAGTCCTCCGCTGGCGCCTCTCCCCTAGCTGCGCTTCTCTTTGTTTTAGCGATGCTGTTGTTTTCCTGTACGGCCTCGTTTGGTTTCCCCAAGCGCCTTTTTCTGCAGACTTATGCCCTAGCTTGAGAGTAAGGGCACAGAGGCCATCTAATTATCTGCTGACCGAGCAGCTTGAGTGAGTAGTTGACCCGGCCTTTGACTAGCTTTGTAGACAAGGATGAGCTGGTTCTTCCAAACCTTGGTTTTCTGTGTGGGCTTTTGAAGCCATCCCAGAGGGTTGTGGGTCACTGGGGCTCATCTGAGGCCAGGTCGTTGCCACCTCCCACGGGTCTGCCCCATGGCTAAACCATGTCCAGGTGAGCATAGGTCTCAATGAATTTTTAGTATTATACCTGCCCGACTACACCTCATCTCCTCATCTTCTAAGCTGAGGCATCAGTTCTTAACTCCTCTTTGGGTTACTCATGCTTTGAAGAGTCTGATGAAGGATGGAGCCTCTCCCCAGAAAATTAACACCTATTCCCACACACAGCGAAATTTACACAGAACATCACAGCCTCTGTGGACTGCCCCTTAAGGCCTATCCTTGGACCCCTTAAGGATCAGGAACCCCAGAGTAAGAGCCTGTGTTCTAAGGAATCCTCAAGCACCCTTAATCATCCCTCGTCCCTGAAGGTGGAGAAAACACCAGAAATGGAGGTAGTGAGTGGGAGCACCTGTTTACTTTCCAGTCCTGACGTTATCAGTTTCAGAAGAAGAGTCAATTAGCATGTTTCAATAAACATATATACACTTTAGTAACAAATATATTGTAGTGAAAAAATATGGCTAGGTCATTATAGTACAAGCTTAAAGAGAAAATTGTTGAAAATATTTTAAAGAGGTACTCAGTATTGGCCCATACGGGTATCCACTCGAAAATTTGTTTTTGATTTTTCCCAGCTTCCAAAGAAATTATCATCATCCAGTTAAAATCTTCTTTGGATTTAACATTTGTCTGAAAAGGGCTGCATGTGTCAGAAGGCTGATTTTGAACCCCTGACTCCAACTCCCTGTCTTCAACTCTTGAGAGCATTTTTTCCTTTTCTGTTAATATCTGAACTTCCATTGATGTTGTTTGAATGTTAATCTTCATGCCACCATGTTGAGTTTCTTGTTACATTCTCTGAAAGTCTTAAATGGGAGATCCTGTAATGTAGAGATTACTTAGTGGCAAAAACACAGGTTGTGGAAGCAGACAGACCTAGGAGTCCTGGCTTGGCTCTGTCCCTCCTGAACGCTGTCGTCTTGGGCAGCTCACGTAGCCTCTCCGGCTTCAGTTTTCTCATCTGTGAAAATGGAGGCTGTGTCTTCAGAGTTAACAGGGTCGCAAGCTGCATTAGTTCGCTTGGATTCGCACAAGGTGCCACAGACCGGGTGACTCTAACGACAGAAATTCATTTGCTCACGGTTCTGGGGGCTGGAAGTCTGAGGTCAAGTTGGTGGCAGGGCTGGCCTCTCCTGAGGCCTCTCTGCTTGGCCTGAGGACCGCGGCTGACCGCCTTGTCTTCATAGGCGCTGGCCTCTGTGTGTGTCTGTGCCCTAATCTTTTCACAGAAGGACACCAATCATTTGGGATCAGGGCCCATGATAAGCGCCTAATTTCAACTTAATCACTTCTTTAAAGACCCTCTTTCCAAAAACAGTCCCATTCTGAGGCGATCAGGGCTTCAGTATACAAATCTGTATATGAATCTAACACGTGTATAGTGCCTGACCTGTAGTAGGCTCGGTGGGCCGTCTTATTATCCACCTGATCATCGTTTAAGAGGTACAGTCTTTGAACGGAGGCCTGCGTATCTCTACACTCTCAGGCGCCCTGGACCTCTTGAAACAGGCACCGCAGCATTGTGATGGTCTTGCCCTGTCCTGTTATCCAGCATGAGGCCATCTCTTCCCTCTGCCCTAGATCCAGGATGTTATAAATCTTTAAAATGACTCCTCCTTGCGTCTCCTCTCCCCCCACCCCAGTCTTCTAGCACAGTGCCGGCTTTCTTTTATCTCTACGTGGAAGTTCGCTCAGCCGCTGATTCCAAACTCGGTCATTGCCTTCATCTTCAGAATTACTGATCCTGGCTGGCTTCTCTTCCAGCCTTTTTTTTTTTTTTCCCCTGATTTTCCCATCTCTGGCAGCAGCCCTTGTGCCTTGATACAGAAACTGCTCTTGTCGTATCTGAATAAGTGTCACCCAAGGCCTCAGGTAGTGACCCCTCCTCTGCCGTCCTCAGGCCTGGGGCGGAGGAGGCCCAGAGAGTCCGCCGGGGAGAGCTGGTCCATGTCAGCACCTCAAAGGGAGAGGGCCAGCGTCCAGGCACCCGCTGGCATCCCAGCAGCCACCTTGTCCCCAGGTGCCGCAGCCCGTGCACTTCGCTCTGGGCTCTCCCTGGTTCCCCAGAGAAGCAGCCAGAGGAGCCGTGTCCCGGGCAACGGGGAGTCTCCTGAACGCTCCTTTTCGCCCGTCTCTCTTGCAGCTGCAGTGCCGTGGCTCCGCGAGCAAAGCCTGGGTGCCCGAGCCGCCACTGTGGCAGCGACGTGCAGCCTGTAGAGCCGCTGATCACCTGCAGAGACGGAGCGAGCGTGTGTGCGTGTGTGTGCGTGCGGAGGAGGGAGGCCGCCTGTTGGCGTGTGCATGCGTCTGTGTACACTCATGTGTCTCTGAACGCTGGCTGGGCCAGAGGAGGACAGGTAGCAGCTTCACCTCAGCCTCCAGACCCCGGACTAGAGGTCACGGCGGTGGCGGTCACCCCATACCTGTCCCTGGGGGCCCGCTGCCTCCTATGCCTAGAAGGGTGGTCAGACCTTAGGTGGGATTCTGACACCTGCTCCCCTTCCCCCTCCTCCCTCCACGTCAGACCGAGGAGCAGAGAGGAGCATTTCTGGCTCTTGTGCAGAGTGTGGGATTCTCGAGGCAGGGAGGGGCCTTCTGAGCTCCTGCTTTATGACCCAGGGCCGGGCAGCCTGGAGGGGACAGGTGCTGTCCAGGCAGTCACCTGGCCTGGCCGCTGCTTTTAAAATCCCTGCCAGTGGACTCCGCGGAGTCTTCCTGGGGGAGCTGGGGCTGAGCTGTGGGCAGATCTGCAGCCTTTCTGCCTCATACAGAAGTGCGCCAGGGGCCTGACCTGAGTGCTGGGTGTGCAGTCTGACAGCAGGAGAGAGGAGCCTCTCACTCTCGGGGCTGAAAACCTGAGGCTAGGAGTTAACCCTTGCACTCACCGCTCCTTCACCATCAGAGCGGACTGGAGACCCAGAGCCTCCAGCAGGAGGCGGCCAGGTCCCTGGTGGCGGAGGGCCCCCTGGCTCCCCTGGCCACACTCCACGGCACCTCAGTCCTGCCCCCGAGGTCAGCTGATGGCAGCCAGGGAAGCCATTGTCATCTGCCCGGAGCTGGTCAGCACCGAGCTGCCGCATCAGCCCTCCCGGCAGCTGGACATCAAGGGCCCAGGCAGGCGCACGGCCAGGGACAGTTGGGAAGGGCCCCAGCTGAGGTCCCGCCCGGTGCACCAACCCTTCTGGAAGCAGCAGGTGGGGCGTTTGACCCAGAGAAGCCAAGGGCTTGCAGTCCAGGGGCGGCAGGTGCTCCCTCCTCAACCCTCCCACTGCCGGAGGTCTGTGCTGAGGAGGACCCCACGGAAGGGAGGACCGTGTGGCCAGCTGGAGCACGTCTTCCTCTCACCCATGGCCCAGACTTGAGCCACAGTGTGCGTGCGCACAGGAGTGTATGCAGGTGTGTGTGTGTGGCTGAGAGACCAACCCCTCGTGGGACTTTTGTCCTCATGTGTCACATTAAGCTGGCCCTGGGCCTTCTCCTCTCTACCTCCCCTGTGGCCTTGTCCCAGCCCTGCCCTCCACTCTCCTCTGTCCTAGGACCCGAACCCTGGGTCAGGCCCCTGTCTCCCGCATCTGTCCCCCACACTGACAGGCTTCTCCCTGAGATGTCCTCACTTCCTCAGCCGGAGAGCTGCCTTTGGAGTCCAACCGTTATATCTGTGTCAACTCACAGAAATGTCCCGTATTGCATGGGGGAAACAGCTTTTTCTGCAGTGTTGGGTTGGGGGCTTGCTTCACTGCTGTCTTAGCCCCAGCCAAGAGGAAAGAACATCGGGGGCCACCGCCGGAAGGAGGGGAGAGCAAGCCTGGAAGGACTGACCGGAGAAACTGGGACGGCCAGAGGGCTTAGGGCCAGAGTCAGTGTTTGTCTGGCAGCACCTCAGATGGCAGGATGATTCCTTTTGCCTGCCTTTTTGATGATGGGTCTCTTCCCTAAGGTACACATTGGCAGGACCACCGCCCCCTACTTCCTACCATCCCTGGCATGCTGGCCCTTTCTCAGTGGGCTGGAAATGAGGAGAGGGGCTCTCCAGCGGCCTGGAGCTCTGTGGTGGCTCCGTGTCTCCCCTCTCCTGGCCCAGGTGTCCCTGGGGGCTCCTGCAGAGCACTACCCCAAGTCCTGACCCAAGGGCCAGCGTGGGGAGGGGACGGTTACAGGCCAAATGCACTTTAAACAGATTTTGTATTGCTAGGAAGGTGTGTTTCTCCCACAGTTTGTGAATATCCATGTGTTTCATAAATGTTTGATCCTATCTGAGCAAAGTTGTAATGTCAATTTTGTGGGAGGTCTGGGTACTGGGCGGCAGTAGGGCTTAATCTGAGTGAACCAGGAGCCTCTCACCCACCTTGGAGGTGGCAGGGAAGAGTGGGTGGGAGATGGAGGACCAGGGAGGTTCCTCGTTGAGCAGCTAGAGCAATTAGTGGTCTCGACGCCAGAGCTTGGTCAGAGTTGGAGGTCAGCCAGCCAGAATGGTGTGGAGCATGCCAGGCCTGGGATGAGGTTCCTGCAGTGACCCAGCCTCTCAGCCCACTTCAACACCCCCAGTCGGGATCAGTTGATGGCAGGGCCCTCTCCTGGCCCTCAATCCATTCTTAACTGGGGCATGTAAGCTGCAGCTGCTTGGTGCAGAGGAGAGCGAAGCCCAGTCTGGATGCTGGCTTTGGTACCATCTGGCCAGAGTGGCCCTTTCTCTACTGTGTGAGGGTTTCCAGTTTTGGACCGCTGGACATGAGAGCTTTATTAACCCGCATCCCAAGTTCCTGTGAGAAGGGGTTCAGGCCAGGCCAATGATATCACAAGCTTCCTTGCACAGAGTGAGAAAGGGGAAAAGGAAGAACCTGACCCTGGGACTCATCTGGTTCTCAGCTCTGCTTTGAAGCTCCTGATGGCTGAGACTTGGGCCTGGCCTTCCCTCTCCCACCTTCTCTCTAATACGGCTCTGCTTTGGCCTTGGGAGCTAATATAACTTTGTTCTTGAGCCGAAGATTCTGGAAGGTGGAGTTGTCCTACACGCACACACATTCCTGACCCAAGGGTGCACCCTAGTAGAGAAGCACAGATACTAAGGAAAAATTATTAGCCACTGTGGCAAAACTGCTTTCCGGGGAGGAAGAGTCAGCACCATAGCAGCAAGTGGTTACCTTTTGGTCCTAGTGAAAGGAGCCTGAACCAAGGCAGGAAAAATTACGTGTCCCCTCTGGGCCCAGGAACACGGAGAAGAGAGGTAGCAAAGGCCTTCAGCTCCAGGTATTAACCTCAGAACTGGAGCTCAGGGCTTGTTTGCTGCAGGGCAGGTGCCCACTGATCCTTTCTGGGCACTACGCTGTAGGCGCGACCAGTGGGCAGTCTAGATTTGCCCATAGGCTTCCACAGCTGTGAAACAGTGCCTTTTCAGAAGGACAGGACCTCTGTGGCTCTCTCAACTAGCCATACAAGCCAGTGAGATTTGGCAGAGGCTCTCTGACCCACCAGAGCTGGGGACCTCGTTGTGCCCAGCAGCCTGAGTGCCCAGAAGTCCATGTGCTGTGAGAACACACAGGCTTAATCCTCTTAGGGGAGAGAAGTCCAGGAGGAACCATGACCCGGAGGTGCAGGGCAGAGGCACTGGAGGGAGCCGAAAAACCATCAAAAGAATCCCAAGAAGTCAACCGTAGGGGCAGGAGGAAAGGCCCCAAGTCTTAGAATGTGAGAAGCCCGCTATGGGGTGTCTGAGTGCAAAAGGGGGTGCTCTGCAGGAAATACAATTGAGGTGCTAAGTGAGGAGAGGGTGACGTCAAAGTCCTGACATGAGGGAGGAGAAGCTGAGAGAAGGAAGGGCTCAATTCACCATTAGAAGTATTTGGGGCTGAAAGGGGCTTAAATCACTCTTTAGAGAGGAGACCCTCGGGAGAGTCCTTGGGTGGAGTGGCATGGGGGGAGTCCCCTCAAGGGGTGAGCCCTGGTTCCCAGCTGGAGGTGGGATGTTCCCAGCCTCCAGTGCCAACATTTGTATTACGTTTCATCCTCACGACCATGAGATGGACCATTAGCATCCCCATTTCACAGATGAGAAAAAAATCAAACCTTAGGACTGTTGTAACTAATGCAAAGTCACACCACCTATTCTACTAGGAGAGCCGGGCTGTGACTTCACACCACCTCACTCCAAAAACCTGTCGGTGCTAGGAGCCAGCTCCCCACACCCACTAGTGTTTCTCCGCCTTCCTCCACGACTCTCCTTTCCTGACTGCCTTCTTTGTCTGCAGCGAGGGGGTCAACTCGGGTCCCAGGGACCAAGATCCCGCCATTAGTTACCGCATACCCGGACGCTAGGCCCACCCCAGGAAGAGAGCCCGCAGGGACACAGAGGGCTTTGCGGAAGGGGAAGCTGTTATTACTGCGTGGGATTGAGGGCGGGGCGGAGCCAAACTCGGGGACCGCGGGGCTGCGACTTCAGCACCTTGGAGAGCGCGGCGGGGGCGGGGCTGCCGGGTAAGGGGCG
>SJYT01048957.1:35636-72257 GCA_006410635.1 Cephalophus harveyi
CCGCCGCCGCCGCCGCCGCCTCCGCGCCGCGCTCCGCCCGGATGGCCAGGGCTGTGCGGGAGAATGGCGGAGCGAGAAAGCGGCGGCCTGGGCGGGGGGGCCGCGTCCCCGCCTGCCGCCTCCCCGTTCCTGGGGCTGCACATCGCGTCGCCGCCCAATTTCAGGTGAGGCTCTCCGGCCGCCGCGCCCCACCCTTCAACCTAAATCGATCTGCCCGGGCTCCCCCCACCCCGCACCCGCCCCGCAACACGCACTCATGGGAAACCGCAGAACGAGAGGGCGGCGTGGGCATGGGGTCTCTTCCCGAATCCCCGTCAGCCTCAAGTCTAGACTCATGGCCGATGCGTATCCGCGGTGCGGCTCTCTCCGCCATTCCGTGTCCGAGGCGAGGAGATCCTGAGCTGGAACTGGAGGAGGGGGCGCGGAGGCCGCCGTCTCTCCGACTTTGGAGCTGCGGCGGGGTCTGGGGTCCGCGTTGAGGTCCCGCAGGAGGCAGGAAGCCTGGGGCTTTGCCTGCGCCCAGTCGGAAGGCTCCTGAATAGAGGATGGCTCTAGGGTGGGGTGTCCTGCGGATCCCAGTTTCTTGGGGCGACCGACAGCCTTGGTGCTGGAGAGAGTCGCAGGCCCCTCCCCCAGCCCTGCCTGGCCAGAGGGGCCCAACTCCCAGGCCTGGAGTGTCCAGGACCTTCTGTGCATTGGGACGAGCACTGACCTGGCCAGGTGCGTGTAGGTGGCGAACGAAGGCCCAGCCTCAACCCGCGAGATCGAGGCCCGGCTATGGGAGGGGGAGTCTGGGCTGGAGCCTGCAGGAGTCCCCAGGGTTATTGGTGGGGTGGGTCCTGCTGGGGCGAGTACGCTGGACCCTGATCTGAGCTCCTCCTTCAGCGCTCTCTGTGCCCGTAGTCTGGCCTTAGGCAACTGGGAGGTGGATTTCAGAAAGGTGGCAGTGGGTGTTGTGGGGGTTGGGATGGACGTCCCTCCGTCCTCATCCTGGCGGGTTGGAGAGGAAGGAAAGGAGGGGTTACTGCTCCAGAGCCCCCAGAAAGAGGCCTCCATTCCCCATTGTTCCTCCATGTAATGAGCTGGCGCCTGCCCCTCTCCTGGGGCCCCCACCCCCACCGGGCCCCAGCTGGGCTCTGGCGCCAGCCCCTCTTCTTGACCAAGGGATTGCTGGCTCCCTGGCCCTCAGGTGGGCAGGGACCTCCAGAGATCACTAATGGCATCATCATCAGGACTAGAACTCTCCCAGAAGGCCCCGAGCTGAGCTGCCAAAGACCAGATGGAGGAGGCCGGGCTCCAGGGCTGGGGGCTTTGTGGTTCGAGCCTCAGAGGAAGGAGGCTGAGGTCTAAGACTCCCTCCACCGACGTGAACTGCGCCGCCTTCCCACCAGCGCTGCCCTCCTTCCAGGAGGCCCCTCTGTGGTGGCTGAGCACAGCCCTGGGACAGACGTGGATGCGAATCCTGGCTCCACCAACTTTCTAGCTGCCTGACCTGGGCAGCTCTTTGGGCTTTCCTGAGTCTCATCTGTTGATGAGCTAATTCATATTGATTCTTTCAGGTGCATCACGCTGGCACTCAACAAGCGTCACCCTCCACACTGGCGGGCGCTGAGGCGGCTCATTCCTGCTCAGGGCATGTTCCCGGGGCTGGCTGAGGCCTCCCTCCCCACCACTCTGGGCGTCAGGATGGGCCTGCCCATTTTGTAGATGAGGAGACTGAGGTTCAGGAAGGCGGGTGGCTTCCCCGAGGGGAGTCAGGGCCTGAGGCTGCGTGTTCAGTCCACTCTACCTTCAGGCCCTGCCTCTGGCCCAGAGGACAGCTTGGCCTCCCCCGCCTGCTTCCCCCTCCCCAGGTGAGAGCGCTTTCCGTGCCCGCTGCCCCCGGCGGGCAGGTTATCCTGGACGCCTGAGGGACAGTGACTGATAAGGAGGGCCCGCCAGTGAGTGTGCCCAGCCCTGGGCCCAGTGGGCGAGGGTGGCACTGTGCCAAGGCTGAGTGTGGGTTGGCCCTCTGGGATACCAGGGCCTGGCTGTGGAGATGTGAACAGTAAGGCCAGTGTCTCTGGCCCCGAGGCCTGCCCTGCCGGCTCCAGCAGCCCCCGCTGCCCTTTCCCCGGCCGCCTCTCACAGTTCTGAGCTCGGCTGATGGAGCCCGGGTGGGACTGCGCCCCTGTGGCTCTTGCCTGGCTTTGAATCCTGGCTCCGTCCCCTTAGCCACATGCTCAGAGTGGGTGCCGAATGCCTCGGGCTGGTTTTTTCTCCATGATGCCTACTTTGGCCCCTGCTCAGGGTGGCCCTAAGACTTGGATGAAACAACACATGTTGAGTGTTTCAAGGTCTGTGAAGAGCTGTATTCACGTCAGGCTGTTCCTGTGGGTATTTGTGTGTGTGTGTGCACGCGTGCATGTGTGCGTGTGACCCAGCACCACTGTCCGCTTCCAGAAGGCACAAGACATCAATACCTAAACTTCGGTTTGCCTGAAGCCCGGCACAGAGTAGGTGTGCCGTGCTTTATTATTTAACTGGGGATGCAACTGGAGAGTTCAGAGAAGAGCGCGGAAACCCTGCCACTTGGGAGGCCTTTGCTCTGCCCAGGCGCCAGTCTAAGCACTGTTGTGCAAGGCGCCTAGTCCTGCCCAGAACCACATAGACAGAATCTTGTCGCTATCCCCACTTTGCAGATGAAGAAACTGAGACGGGAAGAGGTTAGATAAGTGGCAGAGGTCGAGTTCAGAGCCACCCTGGAAAGAGAGGGCCCAGAGGGATAGCGAGGAGGAGAGTCTGGGGAGGGGGACACAGGTGTGGCTCTGAGGAGGGCGAGCATTTATTTGTTGAGAGTTGGTGTAAATAAACTTTTTTTTTTCTGATTCTAGAAATGCTCCAACCAGTTACTAGTAATTACCTTTGACTGTGGTGTGGGAAAGGGATTTTCACTTATTTCACAAACTTCTGTATTCTTTGCGTTATTTTTACCATAAGCATAAGTTACTTCTGTCACCTACAAAAGAATAAAAGAAAGTTGGAGGGTAACGTGATACATGTTCATTTTAAGGAAATTCTGTGAGAGAATTTAAAGACTTAGCAGCGGATTCCTTGAGCTATGTGGCAGGAGGAAGAGAGGGACAGTCCGCGTGAGAGGCTGGTGGGGAGTCAAGTGAGCGGCTTTCCCGGGCTGTGCCGAAGGCGGCGTGGATGAGAGGACCTTAGGGACCAGCCCACCCCCTTCCTTAGGGGGAGACAAGAGAGGCTGAGCGGGTTCTGGAGCACACACGGCAAGCTGCAGCGGAGCTGGGGCGGCACCGGGTCTCAGGACTCCTTGGACACGATGGTCATGTTCTGGCGCCCACGCTGCCTGGGGGGCGCAAGAGCTGAGGGCCCCCTACTCATCTCTTCACAGGGTTCTGTGCACTCAGCTGTTCTTCGTTCACTCAGCAAGAACTTGCAGGATTTCCCAGTGGTTAGGATTCCACCCTGGCACTGCTGAGGGCCTGGGTTCGATCCCTGGTCGGAGAACTAAAATCCCATAAGCTGTGCCGCCCGACTCTTCACCTCACCCCCCAAAAAAACCCAAGTACTTGCACTTTGCTGGGCTCACTGAGACACTCCAAGGCACAGACGAGGGCCTGGCCTGTCGTGCGGGAGGCGACTTGGTCTATGTGGTTGGACAGACAGACAGACAAGGCCTTACCAGGCAGGTTGTAGGTGAGCTGGTGACTTGAGTCAGGGGCCCTGGCTCAGGGCAGGGTCAGCTCAGCACAGGCCTGGGGGCGCGTGAGGGTCACCCAAGAGGTGGGGTGAAGAGGGAAGGGGCATGTGACGCCCAGGCTGGCCCAAGTGCAGAGGGCGGGCGTGCGGGGACACACAGGCCCTGTGGGGAGGACAGCAGGGGTCCACACACAAGCAGGGGAGCCCGCAGGGGTCTCAGGAAGGACAGCATCAGACGGCGCCTCGGGCTTCTGATCAGGAGTGGACAGGGAGGCAGGGAGGCCACTGGGAGACCGGCCGTCGTGCGGGTGTGGACGGGGCTCAGGGGAGGGACATTTGGAGGGTAGATTAGCCCACCTGGGAGGGAGCCGGGGGAAGGGGGAGAGGCGCCTGGGATGAGGCCCTCTGAGGAAGGGGGTGCCCTGTGGGAGATGAGAGGCTTGGGGGTGGGGTGATGACGTCACTTGAAGCTGAGCCTGAGGCTGCTGATCAAGGGGAGACCCAGTTAGAGAGTTCAAGCAGGCAGTTGGTGTGGGGTCTGGAGCTCAAAGGGGAGGATGGGGCTGGGGCCACAGACCCTGGGAGTCTCTGCTCAGAGAGCGATCGATGGCCTGAAGCCTCAGGAGGACCGTCATAACTGGGGGGACAGAGTGAAGGGAGAGGCTGGGGACCTGCCACATCTGGGGCGCAGTGAAAAGCTGCTGCTGTTGGGGCCACCCAACCCCGCCCTGGGCAGCGCCCCCAGAGGGCTGCGATGAGGCAGAACGCGGACTCTGCTCACACAGCCGGCGTGGCCACGGCAGCATTCCGACCCAGTGACTGGGTGTCAGAGCCGTCAGCTGGCCTCCGGATTCCTGGGGCCCCAGGGGGACCCACAGGTTGGGCCCCGGGTCCCATTCCCCACTCTTGCGTGTCCAGGGCGCCGTCTCTGCAGCTGGCCCTGCTCTTGGATTCATTCAAGAAATCTCTAGGCACGTCCACTGTGGGCCTGGCCTTACCCAGCACCAGAGACACAGGCAGGGCCCAGGGCCTGGGTCCACCAGCGTTGCTTCTAACAAGCATTTATTTAGTGCCTGCAGTATGCGGGGCCCCGGGCTTCACGTGCAGAGCAGAGCGGGGCCGAGAGTCAAAGTTACCCCAGGAAACCCTGCTCTGCGAGGGGCAGGGGCTTGGGGGTGTGACCCAGAGCAGACTTGCGAAGAAGACGCCCCCCAGATCCCACTGCGTCCCACGGCTGTATTTGTGTCAGGGTCTCTTCCTGTGTGCGAGTCATCACGTGGAGCCATAAGGTGACACGCTCTATCTTCTGCTTATTCTGTTAGCTCCCATTTTCAGCATTAATGCACAGACTTTACAACGTTCATCCCAAAGAGTGAGCAATGCTCCGTCCGCTGGAAGACCCCGTGTGCCAGACTCCGCGGTGGTTTCTATCATGAGGATACACACCCTTGTGCAGAAAGGTTTTGCCAAGGTTGGGATGGTTTCCATAGGATAGTTTCCCGAAAGTTGAGTCACCAGATCCCAGAGTTCTTGCTCCATATCAGCACCAAAGTATTTAAACAGATTAGATGCTTGCTAACCCCAAGTTGGGGCTTCCCGGCTGGCCCTAGTGGTAAAGACCCTGCCTGCCAGTGCAACTGGGCCTCCCTGGTTCCTGGGGAGGGAGGAACCCTTACCTCGCCTGCAGTGCAGGAGACCCGGGTTCTGTCCCTGGATTGGGAAGGTCCCCTGGAGGAGGAAATGGCAACTCACTCCAGTATTCCTGCCTGGAGAATCCCATGGACAGAGGAGCCTGGTGGGTTATAGCCCATGGGGCTGCAAAAGAGTCGGGCTGAGCACAATCCCAAGTAGGGGTGTTCTTGTGGGACTGGTTTCTTGGATTCAGTTTTCAGTGAAGATGACCCCAGTGTGGACACAGTTGAGAAAGGGATTCCAGACCAGAGGAGAAAACCCAGCCTGACCCCAGGGTCCCACAGAGCTGGGGGTGGGACGGAGAGGGGCCTCTGAGGGTGAGGCTGGGCCTGGCGCCCCCCACTCTGCCATCTCAGCCAGCACCATCTTCCCAGAGGCCCCCACTCCTACCCCAGATGCGCAGGCAGGGTGCTGGGCACACAGGAAGTCAGGCTGAAGGGGGAGCTGGCTTCAAGATTTCCGAAGGGGAAGTCTAGAAAGACCTGGGGACATCAGCGTTTCATTCATTCAACAGCAGTTGCTAAGTAACTGTCATGTCAGGCCCCCTCGTGATGCCGCCCTCACGGGCCAATTACCTCTCAGGGGAGCCCGCCTCTGGTCACAGAGCCCACAGGGAAAATTCCAGTGACTCCCCGCCCCAGGACGCCTGCAAGGGGGACCTAGGCCACAGCGGGGCTCTTCAGCCCGATCAGGGAGCCAGTGGGGCAGGGGCCTAAGAGTTGGGAGGGTGGGAGGCGGGGGCAGGATCCACAGGTGAGAGTGTGGGCCCCCTCCCCTAAGGATGGGGGAAGCTGTTAGGGTTCTGAGCTGGGAACGGGTGATAGAGCCAGGCTTGCATTTCATGTGTTGGTTTTGGTGGCCCTTTGGAGAATGGCCTGCAGGGGAGCCCAAGGGAGGTGGGGAAGCTGCTCACAGTAGGGCAGCCCAGGCTCGGGTTCAGGAACCCCCTGGGCAGCCGTGCTCAGCACTCAGAGGGCGGCAGAGAGACAGGCGGGACCCTTGGACCGCAGCTGACCCCATCACAGCGGGGCCCCGTGAGACAGCGTGGCCGGGACCCACGGTCAGTCAGCTGGCACCCTGACCTCCCTCCCCAGGAGCCAGGAACAGGAAGAGCCTCTGGGCAGCCAGATGCCTGGCTGGGATTTGGCATTGCTCAGCTTGAAGCCTCAGCACTTTACCATTTAACCCTTGCTTGGCAGGCGCTGCTAACTCCACCTCCTCCTGGGTGGAAACAGCAGCTTAGAAAGCTGCCGTTGGTGGAACGCAGATGTGACTGAGCACATGGCAAGGGAAAGGCCGTGACGTAAACATCGAAACACAAGAGGCTCGTCTGTCCGTTTAGGGGAGCTCGGCTCAGGCAGCGGGAGCCTGAGGGTGGCACGTTCAGAGGACAGTGAGGAGCCAGAGGGGAGGACTGGGGCGCCAGAGTGGGAGGCGATGAGGTTAACTCGGAGAGGGGGCCTGGGTGGTAGCGATTGACGCCAAAGGTGGAGGGGGGTTCTCGAGAAGCCAAACCCTTGCTGTAGAGTCACCGGGTGTTAGTGTGGGTGAGACCTCGTGACCCGTCTCACCCCAACGGGCAAGCACGTCTGGGTGATGAGGGCAGCTGCCTCTGAAGGGCTGGGGTTCCCAGATCTAGAGGCAAAGCCGGGGACCCGACCTGCAGCGGGCCGGTTTCCATGGGGAAGGTGGATCAGTGGGTTCAGGAGGGGACCTTCCTCCTTCCTTCCTGCCCCCGCTGCCCCCTTCCCCTCCATCTTTTCCTTCCTCCTCAAGGAGCTGCTCTCCTTGAACTTGGAGGGACTAAGGGTCTGTATGGCTTTCCCTCCACAAAGGGCCTCCTGGGGCTTCAGGTGAGAGACCCAGAACTCCTGGTGCCTGGAGAAGCAGGAGGGAAGGGCAGGGAATAGGGAGGCGGAGGGGTGGGCAGAGGTGGGCGTTGCGGGAGGTGGGTGTGATTTGCAAAGAAGACTCCAGGATTAGTCCAGCCCCCGATCCTTGGTCGGGACCTCCTCGCAGCACCCTGTAATTTACACACACTCCACTCAGTTAAGTTTACCAGCACCCAGATAGGGGGGCCTCATCTTACATATGGGGAAGGTGCAGACCTATGGCATCTTCTGTCTGAGCCTTAGTGTTCCTCATCTGTAAAATGGACAGAATAAAACCATCTTCCAAGGCTGGAGTGAGGATGAAGGGAGATGCAGAGCATAAAGAAGGTTGGTGGCCAGGGCACGGCAGCCACTCAGGCGACAAGGCGGCTGATCCTCGTAAGGGAAGGAGTCAGGATTTGATCTCAGGCCTCCTGCTTCTGAGCCTGGTATGGCGGCCATTCCACCATCTTGCCTGGCTTAGGAGTAAAAAGTAAGATTGGGGAGCTCCGTGAACCTGCCCCACCAGAGCCAGGGATCAAGTGCAAGCTGTTAAGCCCCAGCCCAGGGCTCTGTCCACCCCTGCCCTCAGTGACCCTCATTGCTCATGTGTAGAGGCTGAGACAGCTGTCCCTGCCCACCCCCCAGACCTGCCTCCCAGGAAGCAAGAATATCGGGTGATGCTGAGATTGCGTGTGTAGAAATGAGCTGAGAAGCCCCGGCCCAGGTCCAAGCCAGACCCTGCAGGTCTGCTGCGAACACTCTGGTCTGAGAGGAGCCGTGGAGCCTGAGACTGTCCTGGACAGCCATCAGCAGACACATACTGAGTGCCTAGTGTATGCAAGATGACCTCACCATCTCTGCCCTCCAGACTTTGCTGTGGGGGGAGGGTGACCTTTATTCTTCACCTGCTGGGTGCAGGGTAGGGGTGGGGTGTGAGCTCCATCTACTTTGGAGCCCCCTGAGAGGACGGGAAGGGTGCTTGATGCAGGCCTCTTTCCCTCTACTCCTTCACACTGCCTTCCCTCCACGCACAGGGTGACACCAACCACAAACAGGAGGAATGACAGGGACCAGTGAGCACTGCCTGGAGGGCTGTGAGGCGCTGACACCGGGGACCAGGAGGGCTTCCTGGAGGAGGGGGCTTAACTGAACCTTCTCCCAGCAGGCACAGGTGAAAGCCTGCCACATGCTTCATCCAAGCGCTGGGTTAGACGCTTGGGAGGCAGATGCAAGGGATAGACCTTCACACACAGAGTCGGCAAGAGGAGTTGCGTGCAAAGGGTGGTGCCTCATCGTGGTGGGTGCTGGGGGGAGCGATGTGCAGGGGCAACTGAGGTAGACAGCCCAGGGTGGAGGCCTGGGACTGCAGAGGCAGGAGCTAGGCCAGGCTGGGCAGTGAGGACAAGAACATGCAGACGTGTTTGGGGGTCCCAGGCCGCCAAGGGTCGTCTGCAGGCACGTCTGGGTTAGTCACCCAACAGTCCTGCCGCTGCCTGGTGCCAGCTGAGTCCCAGGGGTGCTTTCTCCATGATGGGCCAGGCCGCCAGTGTGTGTTCCCCACTGCAGATGGGTTCTCAGCCCAGGATCAGAGATGCCCCCCTGCGCCAGACTGGGCAGGGCCGCCCTGACTTCCTCCCCAGCCTGCCCCTACCTCCACGCCCTGCCCCAGCCCGGGGAACCTACCACCCTTGGGCTCCAGGGCAGAAGAGGCCTTCGAGAGCACATTGTCATCTGCTACCTCGGCCGCCAGAATGCCTCCGTGCCGCTCCTCCGGGGGTCTTCCAGCTTCTACTGCTGCCACCCCTCAGTGCCAGGAGTCTCTTGGGCCCCCAGGCTGCCCTTCGGCCCTGCCCAGGGAGATCCACACATGACCTGCCCTTAGCCCTGGCTTTGGAGCCTCCTTTGCCTCCAGGCACTTCCTGGATGGAAGGACAGAGCCCTGGGGAAGGGGGCCGGGTTCTGTCTGCACCCAGGCGGGCAACAGAAGCATCCCAGACCCACCCCAGGCAGCGCTGTCTGTGAGCCCACAGAAACCTGCCTGATGAGCTGCGGGAGCTGAACATCCCTTTGTGGAGAATTTTGGAAGCACAGCCCCCCACCCCCACCCCCATCTCACCACCAGGAGCCCTGATTGTGCTGCTGGCCCTTTAAAAGCAGATCCGGGGCTGGCTTCTGGGGGGAAACTGCCCAGATTTCTGCCATCTGCGTCCAAGCCTGGGCCAAGGATGGGGTGCCACCCCAGCCCCTGACAGGATCGGGGCATTGGAAGGGCAGGAGGAGCCCGGCATTGATTGCAGTAACCTGATCCCGCCGGGGAGGCGGCCGCGACAGCAGCGGCTGCAAAGGGCCGGGGAGGAAGCTGTCTGCAGCTGAGGGCTGGCGGGGCAGAGCTGGGGTCGGCAGCCAGCCGGTGCCTCTTCTCCCGGCCCATCTATTTTTAATGAGCTCCCCAGGCTTCTGCAGCGGGCTGGACGCAGAAAGGCGGGCCCAGGCGGCGGAGGCCGGAGGCCCCAGCCCTGCCCCGAGCCCTGGCCCCCGCCCCCACCCTTCTGGGCATGAGAGGGCGGCCCTGGGGCCCCGCAGCCCCCCGGCCGGGCAGGGCTCTCCATGCAGATGGTGCTGAAGATGGATTCGAGCCCAGACAATGACAGCTGGTTGGAGGATCAGTGGGAGCACTGGTAGGGGTTTGGGGCCCGGTGTGGGGGAGGGGGAAGCTCTGGGGCAGCTCCACTGGGCTCCGGGTCTCTGTTTGGTTTGGGCGGAGGCCAGAGGCAGGGGGTATGGCCTTCTAGGACCCCCTGGGGCTGAGCCCACCACCTCTGCTGGGTGACCTTGGACTAGTGGGTCTACATTCTCTAGCCCTCAATCTCCTGGTCTTCTTGAAGAAAAGACTCAGAATTCTCCCCAACTTCCTTAGCAGAGTTCTCCCACTGTCCCACCCACACCAAAGCGGGCAGATACCCAGGGCTGGGGCTGAGTAGGGGCTGGCACAGCCTGCCACTCCGGGGTGGGGGCCGGCCTTGCGGGGACAGGGTCCTAGTACAGCCAGTTAGAGTTCTCATGCTTTGAGTGGGGTCTCCTGAGTCCAGGACACCTCCAGCTTATCCCAGCCCCGCCAGGGGCGACCTCCCTTTCGGGGCCCACATGCCAGGCAGGAGGATTTTGCATTGGAATTGATGAGATCAAGAGCACAGAATAGGGGCACTGTCTTTCCTAGAACCGGATGAAACTAGATTGACACCAGGTTCCCCTTCATCTGCTCCCAGGGCTTCCGAGGGGGGAACCTCCTGGGCCGGGGACATGGAGCACCCCTCTGAGCTGGGGCGGGGCCTCTGCCAGCACCCTAGGTTCTGTCTCCGAGGTGCACAGGGAGGCCCCACTCCTGGCCTCCCTTGGAGTCTCTTCTCGACGCTCTGCCTCCTCCATGGGTGAACTGGAGTCAAGTCAATGCCTTGACTTGGGAAGCCATTTCTTTGGCAGAGCCGAGGCTCTGACCAGCTGGGCCTTCTAGGCACAGCCTCCTGGTTGACAACAGGGTGGAAACTCCCAGCCGGGTAGAGCTACGGTGACCCAGAGCCCTCCCTTCCAGTCCTCACTGGGAGACCTGCTTTTTGATCTGAGCCCCAAGCTGGCCCTGTCTGTTCAGTACCCCTTGCACTGATGCAGGCAGACCTCAGGTCCCATCCTCTAGGGGCTGTGATATGTCAAGGAGCTACCCCTCGGAAGAGGTACAAGGGAGGCACCAGGGTCCTCGGCCCACCGCCGGCAGTCCCTTGAGTGGTAACTTTGGCTTCTTGTCCCTACCAGGCTCACCCATGACATCAGCTTGGAGGAGTTTGAGGATGAAGACCTCTCCGAGATCACCGATGAGTGTGGCATCAGCCTGCAGTGCAAAGACACCTTGTCCTTACGGGTAAGGGTTGGGTGGATGGGATGGGTAAGGACAGGAGGGAGGGTATCCCCGCATCTAGAGGGGCTCTCGGGGTCTTTTTGGCACGCCCATCTAAGGAAATAGCATGCAGGAACATCCAGGACCATGCTTGGCACATCTTGAGTGCTCAGATTTTTTATTTATTGTGTACTTACTTATTTTGCCAGGGGCAAAGGCAGGAGACAGATCCTTCAATTGCCCACAAGAAGGGAGAGAGTTTTGGAAGTCTTGAGGCCTAGGACAGTAGCAGTTAGGACCATAATTAAGGGAAGACTCAGGACTACCCTAAATCCTTTCCAAAGCTTCCTTGGCAGAGGGCCTGAGGCAGTGTAGGGTGGAGTCCAGGGGAATCTGCAGTGTCTGGGGCAGGAGAAGAGAGCCAGGGCGCCCCCTTGGCTGCCAGGGCACCGAACACACCGCACAGCCTAGTGGACCCCCTCTGGCCCCTGTCCTAAGGGTCTCTCTGGAAGGTTAATCCAGCATTGCTGCTCTGGGCCCCCGTGGCTTTGCCATAGGGCAGGTGGCTCTCTCAGCTGCCAAAGGTCTGAATCCTGCCTGGAGGGAGGTCCCCAGCATCTGGGGAGACCCAGTCAGACAGAGATCCCTCATGTCTTTTCAGAACAAGAAAAAGGGGCCACAGGCCAAGAGATGGAAAGCAAGCATGCAGCTAGGTTGCAGAGCCCAGAGTTTCTCTCAGCCCCCAGGAGGGTGGGTGGCTGGAGGAGAGCCGCAGTGTGAGTTGGGGTGGGGTGCCTCTCTGTTGACCTCCTTTCGCCCCCAGAGATTCTGTAAGTCATTCTGGGCAAGAGGAAACCCAGGGATGGGGCAAACCCTACCTACATTGTACCCCCACCCCCGGCCAGGCCAGAGGGGATGGAGGCAGAGGCCACTGATTCTGGACAAATACAGCTTCTTTAAGGTCATTCATCGGTTTGGGACTTCCGCACCATCCTCTTGGCTGACTTGTACAAGCAGAGCCTTGGAGAGGGTGGTCTTTGCAACCAGCAGACCCTGAGACGGTACTAGCTCGGGGTGTACCCTGTGGGGCCTTAGCCAAGCTCCAGGGGGCTATCACGTTTTCTTGCCAGTAAATCCTGGCCTCTCTGGGACGCTAGGAGATAGTAACTGGTGAGGGAATTGGGAGGGGCAGGGGATCTGTCCAAGGTGCCAGGGAATTAATGGCAGGCCTGGAACTAGAACGGAGCTCTGGACTGTCAAAGTTAGGCCGAGAGAAGACTCAGGTTGGAGGGTCCTTAGCCTGAGGACGGAGGAGGGTGTGGATGCCACCGCCTCATGCGGGTGCTCGCCACCTGCTCCTCCCGGCCCGGCGTCCCTCTTCCGGTCGCGCTCGGGTCCTCCTGTCCGCACTGCGGGCCTCCGGGCTGAGACTATTTCCTGGGTTTCCCTTACTGCCCACTTCAAAAACTAACCCCGGTCTCCATCCCTTGTGGGCCCCTGAACTCCTCGGCGACCTCTCCGTCCCCAGTCCCCATGGCAACAGCGGTGACCTCACTCTGGGCTCGGTTTACTACTCGGGTGAGGTCACCGGCCGTTGCCAAGGGAACGAGGGGGGTTGCAAAGAGTCGGAAAGCGGGGGACCGTGGGGGCGGGGATCGGTGTGGACTGCCAAAGGTGCGGACTGACATGCGGAGGAGCCGGCGGCCTCGCGCGTCCTCGAGGGGGCAGGAGGGCACGGCCCCCTCTCGCGGGGCTCCTTGCCGCTCTCCCTGTCTCCCCCTCTTTGCGGCCGCGGAATGGGCTCGCCCGCGCCGGGTGTGGGGCGGGGGAGGTGGGGGCGGTGCTCGGCCGCCTGGGCTCCGCCCCCGCCCGGCCCCCTGACGCCCCTCCGTCCGCGCCGCGCAGCCCCCACGCGCCGGGCTGCTCTCCGCGGGCGGCGGCGGCGGCGGGGGGAGCAGGCTGCAGGCCGAGATGCTGCAGATGGACCTGATCGATGCGGCGGGGGACACTCCCGGCGCCGAGGACGACGACGAGGAGGAGGAGCGCGCCGCGCGGCGGCCAGGAGCGGGGCCACCCGAGGCCGAGCCCCGCCAGGAGACGGTGCCCCGCGGCCAGAGCCAGGGGCAGGGCCAGGGCCCGGGCCCGGGCGGCGGAGACACGTACCGGCCCAAGCGACCCACCACGCTGAACCTCTTCCCGCAGGTGCCGCGGTCTCAGGTGAGGCGGGGCCGGGGCTCAGGGGGCGGTGCCGCGGGGCGGGGCTCCGGCAGGTGTCCTCAGGGTCCCGACAAGGGCCGCGGAGCCGGCGGGGCTGCGCGAGTCAGAGAAGTCTCCAGCCTGGTGATGCTTGGCCTAGCTTTCCCAGGGGGAGGTCCCTGGAGAGGTGATCGCTGAAGGCAAGCAGAATCCGCCCTAAGTGAGACGGGCCGAGTAGCTCTGGCTGGGTTTCGAGCCTCGAGATGAGACGTGGAAGGAATGTAGGGACTGAGAGGGGCAGGGGGAAGATGCTGCTGGAGGGAAGTAGGGGATTAAGAGAACAGGGGTTGCCAGGGTGTCGGGGCTCCTGGTGAACGTGGGGCAGAAGAAGGGCCTGGAGAAAAGGGCACGTAAGGTGGCCTCGTGGGAAAAGTCGGGGGAAGTTGTGAGTTGTGGCGGTTGCTGCTTTGAAATTTGGGCAGCTGGGAATTCCCGGGAGGCAGGGAAGAGAAGTGGGAGGCGGAGCTGCTGGGCTGAGTTGGGGGTCTAGGGCCCCTGGGCTGGGTGGCTGGATGCCAAGAAGGGTTGAATGAGGTCTGGGGAGAGCCGGCGGTGGGCCATTGTCTCCCAGGCCCAGTCTGGGGAGGTTCAGAGGAGCAGCTCTGGGAGCTGGGGCTGTGGGAGGAGGGTGCAGGGGCTGCAGAGAGAAGATCGGTCCCTTTCCCAGGATCCTCTCTGGTGGGTTTTGGCAGCCAAACTCATGAATGTGGGAGCCTGCGAGGGTGTTCTCCGGGGAGGGGGCTTAAGGTGTCTGTAGGGAGCCTGGTGTATAGGCATTGTGGAGAGGGGTCCCAGGGGCCGGAGAATGTGGGGTGTGTGGCCCGGAGACCCAGGGAGGAGGGCCTCTGACAATTACATCTGTCATGCGCTCCTGGTGGGGAGGGGTGGGGGACCCTCGTCCTGGAGCCATCGTTTGTATGATTCATCCCAGTACCCCAGGCCAGCTGCTGCAGAGACCCTTCTTCCCGCCTCTTTCAGGCGCGTCCCTGCCTCTTCCCTAGGCCATGGCTTCCCAGGCTCCAGGGGAGTAGGGCCAGGAGTGAGCTTCTGGCCTGTAAACCCTCCACGTCTGAGACCCGGGGTCTGGCTCTGTCCCTGGATGGCCCTGGCTCCCCTCCCCACTCACCACCAATGTTGGTGTCGCCACTCTCGTAGAGGCCAATGAGAACCTCTCCCCGAGGCCCAGCCAGCTTCCCCGGGCCCAGGGGGTGGGCTGTCCCACGTCAGCAGGCCTGGGAGGAGGATTGTGACTTGCCGCTCCTCCTGCCTGCGCCAGAGGGCTGAGGCCCTTGGCGAAGTGGTGGGGGGCCTGTCTCTTATACACATCTAGATGTGTATAAGAGACAGCACAGAGTCGGCAAGAGGAGTTGCGTGCAAAGGGTGGTGCCTCATCGTGGTGGGTGCTGGGGGGAGCGATGTGCAGGGGCAACTGAGGTAGACAGCCCAGGGTGGAGGCCTGGGACTGCAGAGGCAGGAGCTAGGCCAGGCTGGGCAGTGAGGACAAGAACATGCAGACGTGTTTGGGGGTCCCAGGCCGCCAAGGGTCGTCTGCAGGCACGTCTGGGTTAGTCACCCAACAGTCCTGCCGCTGCCTGGTGCCAGCTGAGTCCCAGGGGTGCTTTCTCCATGATGGGCCAGGCCGCCAGTGTGTACCCTGCCCAGGACACACTGAATAATAACTCTCTGGGCAAGAAGCACAGTTGGCAGGATCGGGTGTCGAGATCATCCTCACCACTGAAGACAGGTAAGTGGGGACCCTTTCCCTTGCCTGAACTCCAGCCGTGGTCAGCGGTGGCCCTGGAGCCTGCCGCACGCCCCGTGGGGAGGCCCCACCGTGTCTTGGTGTCTGGGTCCGGGCGGCCCAAGGGCCGGGTGAGGGCGCCGCCTTTAGCCCCGCCCCGCCTGCTCTCCAGGGGAGCAGACGCCTCCGCATGAGCACATCTGCTTGAGCGATGAGCTGCCGCCCCCCAGCAGCCCCGCGCCCACCAAGGATCGAGGCACCTCCACGGACAGCCCCTGCCGCCGAAGCGCTGCCACCCAGATGGCGCCTCCCGGTGGGCCCCCTGCCGCCCCCGCGAGTGGCCGGAGCCACTCGCACCGAGACCGCATCCACTACCAGGCGGACGTGCGGTTGGAGGCCACCGAGGAGATCTACCTGACGCCCGTGCAGAGGCCCCCGGACCCTGCGGAGCCCACCTCCGCCTTCCTGCCGCCCACCGAGAGCCGGATGTCGGTCAGCTCCGACCCCGACCCCGCCGCCTACCCCGCCAGTGCCGGGCGGCCACACCCCTCTATCAGCGAGGAGGACGAGGGCTTCGACTGCTTGTCGTCCCCGGAGCGGGCCGAGCTGCCAGCGGGAGGATGGCGCGGGAGCCTGGGGGAGCCGCCGCCGCCTCCGCGGGCCTCGCTGAGCTCGGACACCAGCGCCCTTTCCTACGACTCGGTCAAGTATACGCTGGTGGTGGACGAGCACGCACAGCTGGAGCTGGTGAGCCTGCGGCCGTGCTTCGGCGACTACAGCGACGAGAGCGACTCGGCCACCGTCTACGACAACTGCGCCTCTGCCTCCTCCCCCTACGAGTCGGCCATCGGGGAGGAGTACGAGGAGGCCCCCCGGCCGCGGCCCCCCGCCTGCCTCTCCGAGGACTCCACGCCCGATGAACCCGATGTCCACTTCTCCAAGAAGTTCCTGAATGTCTTCATGAGCGGCCGCTCTCGCTCCTCCAGTGAGTGGGCAGCAGGGAGCTGCGGAGGGACCCGGGGGAGGTGTCCCCAGAGGCGGCCCCAGGTCCACCTGGTCACGGCATTAGGGCAGAGCCGGGGGCTGGGACCATCCTCTTCCAGCTTGTCCCCGTTGCTTACAGGTGCGGAGTCCTTCGGGCTCTTCTCCTGCGTCATCAACGGGGAAGAGCAGGAGCAGACCCACCGGGCCATATTCAGGTGAGAGCCGAGGGCCGCGCTGGGCAGGCAGGAGCTGGCCACACTCTCCTGGCCTCCACCATCACCACATGGCCTAATCGCAGACCCTGCACTCAGCCCCAGGAGGACAGTGTCCACCCTCTAGGAACCTGGAGTGTGGACACAGAGTGGACGGTCTCAGAGTGATGTGTTTGCTGCCAGAGCCCAAGAGGGTGCCCAGCAGACACCCCTGACCACACATTAAACCCCGCCAGCCCCTCCCCCTCCCCCCGTGTGGAAATAGTCCCTACCCATGACCCCTCACTTAGAACTTCCCTGTAGCTCAGACAGTAGTGGATTTGCCTGCAATGCCAAAGACCCGGGTCTCATCCCTGGGTCAGGAAGATCCTCTGGAGAAGGGCATGGCAATCCACTCCAGTATTCTTGCCTGGAGAATCCCATGGACAGAGAAGCCTGGCGCCCACAGTCTGTGGAGTTGCAGAGTCGGACACGGCTGAGCGACTAACACTGCTGCCGCCGTGACCTCCCACGGCTGCCTGCGGCCCTGCTCCCCCGGCTGTGATTTCCCCAGTGGCAGATGCGCGTCTGATTGACCTCCGTCCTCTCCTCCCGGCCCTAGGAGTCACGGGCACACGGGATGCTGTACAGATGTTCACTGAACCAGTGATGTCGATGTAGCTCCCCGACCCCAGAGCCGGGTGGGGAAACAGCTCCCCGACCCCAGAGTCTGGCTGAAGGGGCCCAGGCAGTGAATTCCTCACGAGCCCTCATTGGGGACAGGTTTGTGCCTCGACATGAAGACGAGCTCGAGCTGGAGGTGGACGACCCTCTGCTGGTGGAGCTGCAGGCCGAGGACTACTGGTACGAGGCCTACAACATGCGCACGGGAGCCAGGGGCATCTTCCCTGCCTACTACGCCATTGAGGTCACCAAGGAGCCTGAACACATGGCAGGTAGTGTTTCCTCCCCCGCCCCGGCGCCCCCACATCAGCCCCGCCCTCATCGCTCCAGATCTGGAGCGATGGACTGGTGGACTGGTGCTCCAGATCTCAGCCTCCCAGGGAGGGGGCCCCCGCAGCGGTGACTTCATCTCACAATAGAGAAAAGCGAGGCCCAGCCCAGCAGGGCCAATCCCAGGGGCGGGGGTGGTGACCTGTGGGTTGCCTGTTGCTCATTCCACGCTTGCTTTCCAGCCCTGACCAAAAACAGCGACTGGGTGGACCAGTTCCGGGTGAAGTTCCTGGGCTCAGTCCAGGTCCCCTATCACAAGGGCAATGATGTCCTCTGTGCTGCTATGCAAAAGGTAGCTGCTCCGCTGGGGAGGGCGCCCACCCCCGGCCCGGTCCCCCATCCTCTCCTGGGGAGAGGGGCGCCAGCCTGACGTCCTGTCCTGCACCTACAGATCGCCACCACTCGCCGGCTCACCGTGCACTTTAACCCACCCTCCAGCTGCGTCCTAGAGATCAGCGTGCGGGGCGTGAAGATCGGTGTCAAGGCTGACGACTCCCAGGAGGCCAAGGTGACGGCCCGGGGCCCCCCTGCTCTCCCACCAGACTCCCAACCTGTGCCCCCGAAGGCTGACAACCACCCCCTTCTCTTCTCCCTCTTGTAGGGGAATAAATGTAGCCACTTTTTCCAGTTAAAAAACATCTCTTTCTGTGGATACCATCCAAAGAACAACAAGTAAGACCAGAGGGGAAAGGGGCGGAGGCAGGCGTGCTGGCTCAGGGTGCTTGCGGTCCAGCCCTGGGCCTGGCGTGTACCCCAAGGCCCTGAGCCCCTGTCCCGCCCAGACAGACTGCTCCCCTTCTGCAGGTACTTTGGGTTCATCACCAAGCACCCTGCTGACCACCGGTTTGCCTGCCACGTCTTTGTGTCTGAAGAATCCACCAAAGCGCTGGCAGAATCTGTGGGGTGAGTGTGTGTGTCCTGCCGAGCTCCCAGCCCTGGCCTGAGGGCCCCAGCACACTCCTCAGGCTCGGCAACACCCCCAGTTCTCCTAGCGCCTCTGCACAGCTCCTCGGCTCACGGAGGGAGGGCTGGGTGGTCCTGCAGTCCCAACTTTAGAGTCGCTGGGCCCTTTCTTCAATTGCAGTCTTACTCAGGAAACACCACGTGTAGAGAACAGAGCTGAGCAGCTCTGACAGGGGCGGGCGTGGGAAACAGAGCCCGGAATAGGGACCCGACGCTCCAGGGTGGAAACCCCAGGTGGAGATCGTGCCCCCCCGGTGACGCCTGGGTGTCTGCCTGCCTCCTAGGAGAGCATTTCAGCAGTTCTACAAGCAGTTTGTGGAGTACACCTGCCCCACAGAAGACATCTACCTGGAGTAGCAGCGGCGCCACCGTGCCCTCGCATCCCCGGGTCAGGGCCAGGACAGCGGGCTGCCGACAGGACGTGGCACTGCTTGAGGGGGGCACCTGCCACCGCCAGAGGAGGGGGAGCGGCGGGCTGCTGGCCGGGGTGGGGGAGGGCAGGGGTTATCAGGAGAGGGAATGCAGTCTATTGTAATATATGGGGTTAGACTCATCTTGGAGGATGGTGTGGGCTGCCCGGGGGGTTGGGAGGGCGTGGGGCTGGGGGGAGGATGAAGCCTCCAGCCAGGACGGGCTGCCCTCCTAGGAGCAGAGGGCTCTGTCTCACCTTGGGCCTCCCTCACTTCCCCCTACCAGGGCCTCTGGGGCCTCTGACCGGCGGCCCCTGCCTTGACAAAGCCCATGCCACCTGCAAGTGCCCACCCCAGCCCTGCCCCCAACTCCCAACCCCCAGCGCGGGGCCGAGCGCGAGCCCAGCCCCTCCCGAGGACTCTGTGGTCAGGAAACGGCCGCAGGTGGGGGGTGCCGCCCCCGTTCCCAGCTCTGTCACCGGGGTGGCCTCTGGACTGACAGCTCCCACCGCAACCCCGCCGGTGCGCTGGCCCCCTGGCAGGCGTGGGGGTCCCTGCGGGGGCCCCACCTCGGCGGGAAAAGGAGGCTCCGCCCCGGCCCCGGGCCAGCCGGGCCTCTTGGCTGCTTCAGCTGTAGCCCCATTCTAGGTCCTGTGACCCTGGCCTCAACTATTAAAGTGCCATTTCCTGTCGGGACCGCACTGGGTGTCATCTGCTTGGACCCCCCAACCCCCACCTCGCCCAGCTCATTCCCACGCCAGGCAAGCCCAAAGCTTTGCTGCACAGAATAGTTTTATAAGGGGTCCCCGTCACAGGCGGGGGTCCCCGTCACAGGCGGGGGTCGTAGTAGTACTCGGCCATGTCGGGCCCGTCTCGCTTGCGCTGCTGGGCCCGGGAGAGCAGGGGTCGGGGCCCCCGAGGCCACGGGTGTTTCGGTCGGACCCCGTAGTCTAGAGAGAGAGAAGGGGGGGTGAGTGGCAGGGAGCGTCCGCGTTCCCCTGAAGTCTTCCCCACACACAGGCTGTGTGGGGTGAGAAGGCCCCGAGGCTGGCGGGGTGCCCACTTCCAGGGCACGGCTCCCCCATCAGGGAGCAGGGTGGGGAGAGGAAGGGGAGAGCCTACCATCCACCAGGCCGGGGAGCGGCGCCGAGAGTTCCAGGGGGGCCGAAAATTCCTCAGGAACGGCTCGCTGAGGCCTGCGGGAGAAGTTGGGGTGCTCAGCGCTGGCAGGGGGGCAGCTACCACCTCCCAGAACGGGGGCAACGCCTGAGGGTGGGGGGTCCCGACACCCTCAGGAGTTACCTCGGCGGCTGGGGGCGGAGGAGCGCGGCTGCCAGGACGAGGTACAGGACGAAGAGGCTCAGGCCGGCCCTGGGGTGCAAGGCCCCCAGCATGGCGAGAACCATCCTCCACGCGGTCCCTGATCCCGGCTTCTGCCTGCCCCTCCCCCGGCAGGCTGGAGGACGGAACCTGCTGCCCACGCCCGGCCGCCTCACAAAGGCCCCAAGCTCCGTGGCTCCGTGTCAGCAGCGCTCCGGCCAGCGGCTGGGAAGCTCCCTGCTGAGGCTTGTGGGCGGGTTGGGCTAAGGCTGTGGGCCGCCAGGTGCTGAGCGCATCTTACTCTAGACTCACCGCTAAGGGCACAGATAGCTCAGCTCAGATCCCCACCTCGCCTCTGGCCAGGCGGAAACGTTCCCTCCCTCTGTGGGCCTGGGCCTCCTCACCACTGCAGTAAGGCACCTACACAACCTGCCCAGGGACGGACACCCAGGAGGCCCTGTGCAGAGGTCACAGCCACCGCCCGGCAATTCCACTGCTCCTCGCCCAGCCTCCCTCTCCCACTCCTTCCCTCCCACACTGACTTGCCCCAGGAAGGTCCTGCCGCTGGAGAGCCCTGAGCAGGTCCCTGGGCCCTGGCCCACCCAGGCCCCACCAGACAGAGCCCATGCTGAGGGCACCACCCCCAGGCTGCTCCCCACCTCCGAGGCTGACACGGACTTCAGCATAGGTGCCAAAGCCTGGGACCTGGGCCTCTCGAGTGTAAGCTTCCCAAGGGCAGGGACTACGGGATATCCAGTACTGGATGCCTGCTGGGTGCTCAGTGAATCCTTGATGAGGCCAGAGATTGAGTTTCTTCACAGGCCTGTGGCAAGGCTGTGTGGCCCTCTGCTTTCTGCCTGGCCCTGTGTTAACTCAGTGTGGACCCGGCTCCCTCCCTGGACACAGCTGGCTCCCACGAACCGCCTTAGCACCCCCTGCCCCCCCTCCCCCCCGCCAGGAACCACAAGTTCAGACGCTCTGGCTCCTCATAACTCCAAACCCTTCATTTCCTTGCCTCCGAGACTAGACGCCACCCTCTTCCTCCAAGGCCTGGCTGGGTCACCCCCCACCCCTCCTGCCACCATCTTAACTTGGCCCCACCCTGTCTCTTATACACATCTCCCTGCCCAGGACACACTGAATAATAACTCTCTGGGCAAGAAGCACAGTTGGCAGGATCGGGTGTCGAGATCATCCTCACCACTGAAGACAGGTAAGTGGGGACCCTTTCCCTTGCCTGAACTCCAGCCGTGGTCAGCGGTGGCCCTGGAGCCTGCCGCACGCCCCGTGGGGAGGCCCCACCGTGTCTTGGTGTCTGGGTCCGGGCGGCCCAAGGGCCGGGTGAGGGCGCCGCCTTTAGCCCCGCCCCGCCTGCTCTCCAGGGGAGCAGACGCCTCCGCATGAGCACATCTGCTTGAGCGATGAGCTGCCGCCCCCCAGCAGCCCCGCGCCCACCAAAGGCCTCCACCTTCCCCCTCCGGTGCCCACAGGCCCCCTGCGTGGCGCTGAGATGTGGTTTCAAACAGGCCCCTCCCCACCACCTCTGAGACATTGCTTGCCTGGGACGCAGCGGCCTGGTGGATTCGGCCATCTGCCCCTCTCGAGCCCCGCCTTCGCTCAGGTGCCCTCCCACCCCGGCAGGGCCGTCACGCCGCTGCAACTACTACTCGTGCTGTGTTTTTGCACACACAGCCTCCGCCTCCCGTCTGCCTGCTGAAAACAGATGAAGTCTCAACAGTTTAGAAGCCGGCTTGAGCAGAGAGCTCCCTGACCAGGGTGCCCTCCGGCTGGGGCGGACAGGCAGTCTGACCATGGTCCATGCACACTTCCACCGACCGCAACAACTCGGCGCATGGAGGCATCCACACACCCGTTCCCCGCCCCCCCAGTGTCGAGAGTGAGGGCGGCGAGCTGGGCCTGACTCGCTTCCACGCACAGCACAAGCCCCAGAGCGCACTACCATGCCCAGCCAAGGCCGCGGGTCTCGAGTGGTGACTACCCAGCGCCTTCGCCCCTGGCCCGGGTCCAGGACGGGGCTTCTCAGAGACACTTGGGGAAAGCAGTCAGGGACAGCCGGCCCATCCCAGGGTGTCTGGGGGCAGTGGAGGCACAGCTGACACAGGGCAGATGGAGCCCTCTCAGAACCCAAGTGGCTGCCTGACCGGCTGGAAGCTACAGCAGGAGCGTGCGGTCTGCTCATAGCACAAAGGCAGCAGAGACTGAGGGAAGGGAGAGACCGGGCAGAAAGCAACCGCCATGCCCAAATGCCTGCACGGTGCCTCCAGGACCACGGGGGAGACGCCGGCCCGTGCCCCGCGAACCTGCACGCGGTGGCTCCCAGCCCTGCCAACCTTACCGCTGCCCAGGGCCGGCCACAGCGCTGGCTGGGGCCTGACGTCCCCTTCCCACAGGAGAAAGGCCTTCTGCTCTCGAGCAGGGGTCAGGGCTTGAGGTGCCCCTCTGCACTGAGGCAGGCCCACCAGCACCACGCTCCACTACGGAGCGGCTGCCAGGCATCAGGCCCCGGCAGGGCGTGGGCCAGAAGACACAGGGGCAGCTGTCATCCACTGTCTGGGTTCAGCCTTGCTGGCCGTCAACAGGGACCAAGAGAGAAGCAGCATTTACTCTCGCTGCTGCCGCGCCAAACAGCTTCCTGGGCTCGTGAGGTGGGCTCCAGCTTTCTAGGCCGGAGAAGCCCGCGTCCCGGTCCTAGCGGGGGCATCTCGGCCAGTGATGAGGTGTGGCGTGTGCTTCCTTCCCCTCAGGATGCGGAGTCGAGAGGGAATTAAGAGCGCTCTAGTGGAGACCAGGGCTGTGTGCAGAGCCCAGCCAGATGCGGGAGCCGGGCGCCCTGGGTTGGGGGCATGGAGCAGTCACAGGCGTGGACGCTGCCAGAGTCAGTTTTATTAGGGCAAAGGGGCCCCGGGGACTTGATGAGCTGAGGCACCCCCTGCCCCTCCCCACACCCCACTTGCAGAATGTCTGTCAGCCCCAACTGTAGAAATAAATTTTCTGCCAGTTGGGCAAGTAATCCATGAGCGGCCCTGCAATGACAGAGAGGGGAGCAAGTTCAGGGCTGAGGGCCAGACTCCAATCCGGCTCTACCCAGGACCCTCCTGAGGCTCCTGTCCGCCTGGCCAGAGCCCCCGCCCTCCCACCTTCCCCGCCAGCATCAGAGCCATCTCTGGCCGTGTTTACAGACAAAGAGTTCCAAGCTCACAGAAGTCACACAGCTGTCCCGCTGTCCCTGTGGACAGCCCTGGCCCAGGACCTCTCTGCTGAGGGTGCCTCTCCAAATGGCCAGCAGGCTTCACTCCTCCGTACAGTCCCCGCCCAGCGAAGCTGGCCTCATGTCAATCAAGGAGCTGCCACCCACCCAACCTGACCTCTGGGCTCCCTCTCCCAACTGTGCCAAGAGTCAGATTACAAGGAGATACAGGGAGCCGGGCCACACAACGCTCCGTGATGGTGATTAACACACCCTCGCCCCACGCTTACTTGTGACCAGACCAATGCCTGGGACGTGGTCCGCCAGGAGCTGGAGCAGAAAGAGGATCTTGGCTCTGCAACGAAGGAGTAGCCTGAGCAGGGGCCTGGGCTCCTGCAAAGCCAGGCGCGTAAAACCTCTGCCGACCACCCGACTAAAGGCAGTGCATCCCAGAAGCCAGGTCACCACGCGCATCAAGGACACGCTCGGGCACAGAGGGCTCTGGTCCAGCCGTCCCCAGTCACACGCCTGGGAGGGTCACACCTCAGCCCACAGCTGGGAGGCAGCCCAGAGCCAGAGACTATATTGTCTGACAATAAGAAGGGGGAAGGAAACTCCTCTCTCCCCAGACTCTATCCCAGGGGTCCTCAGCACCCCGCCCTTGTCCTCTGGGGACAGGCTCTGGGCCACTGCTCTAAGGGTGCTGGACTGGTCAGCTTGGCAGAAGACAGGCCAGGCTGGAGGCCTGCAGCTGGGGAAGCCACCTCTGCAATGAGGTAATCCTCAATTCAGAGCAATGCTGGGGCTACAACGCTTCCTCCGTAGAGTGCAAGCCATCTGTGGGCAGAGGTCACGATCCACCAAAGTCTCCAGAGCGTTTTCTCTGGAGTGTGGGAAAGGATTTGGCTTTAGAACCTTATGAGCTTTCAAACTGATCTGAAAATAGAAACTGCCAGGCAGCTATTTTCACTGAGGTGGTTATTAAATCTGACCTAAGCTTGCTTCTTGGAAGAAAAGTTATGAGCAACCTAGATAGTATATTCAAAAGCAGAGACATTACTTTGCTGACTAAGGTCCGTCTAGTCAAGGCTATGGTTTTTCCTGTGGTCACGTATGGATGTGAGAGTTGGACTGTGAAGGCTGAGCGCCGAAGAATTGATGCTTTTGAACTGTGGTGTTGGAGAAGACTCTTGAGAGTCCCTTGGACTGCAAGGAGATCCAACCAGTCCATTCTGAAGGAGATCAACCCTGGGATTTCTTTGGAAGGAATGATGCTAAAGCTGAAACTCCAGTACTTTGGCCACCTCATGCGAAGAGTTGACTCATTGGAAAAGACTTTGATGCTGGGGGGGATTGGGGGCAGGAGGAGAAGGGGACGACAGAGGATGAGACGGCTGGATGGCACCACGGACTCGATGGACGCGAGTCTGAGTGAACTCCGGGAGTTGGTGATGGACAGGGAGGCCTGGCGTGCTGCGATTCATGGGGTCGCAAAGAGTCGGACACGACTGAGCGACTAAACTGAACTGAAGCTTACTTTCTACCCACTCAGAAAATAAACAGAAGTTGTATGTACAGAATGCTAAGTACGATTCCAATGATCACTCCAGCCTTTAAGCAGTGTTCTTGTTACAACCTGGACAGAGTGGGTCCAGGGAGCCTCTGGCCTGTCTCACAGCCCCAGTCGCAGTATAGGGACCCCTCCTCAAATCTCGGTCTGACCTCAGGTGACCTCTTTGGGAGACTTGGTCCCGAGTCACCCCTGACTCACCCCCAGCAGGCCTCTCTGTGGCTAGGAGCTCTGGACCCTCTCAGGGTATGGAGGGAGGGCTGGGCGAGGCAGGGACAGGCCAGGAGAGAGCACGGGTGTGGGAACTGGCTGGCTGGGTGGCTTCATTTCAGCTGCCCAGCCGCTTTGAACTTCAATGTCTCCTGTGAGCAGTGGGGAATAACCCAACTGTTTAGGAAAGTGGGTGAGCAAGCTGAGAATGGGGAAAGTTCATGCCCACGGTCCCTGGGGCCCTGCCCTCACCTGCCAACAGCAGCTTAAACAGCACACTGGGCAGATGGCCCCAAGAAATCAGGAGTGAGCACACCCAGGGTAGCACACGGCAAGTGTTCCGTGAACCCAGATCGGGGAAGGAGGGAGGGAAGGCAGGCGTGAGCGAGCCTGGGGAGCCGGCCCGCCTCCCCCGCCCTGCCCCGCGGAGGGGGCGCCCTGCGAGCCAGGGGCCAGTCCTCACTCGGAGAAGCGATCGTAGAACGGGGAGCGCAGCAGGTAGGAGAGCAGCAGGATGGTCCGGCGCCGCAGCTCCAGCCGCTCCCGCCGGGTCAGGCCCTTCCTGTCGCTCAGGAGGCTCAGGCTGGGGGAGGGGACAAGGTTCGGGCCAGCGACAGCAGAGGCAGGGACCCTGCCTGCCCGCGTGAGGCCGGACCTGCAGCACAAAGCCGGATGGAGGGAACGGGGCCCCCAGGCAGGCCTGGCTCACCTGGTCACATCCACGACCCCGGACAGGAGCCAGGGTGTCCATGACCGCTGACCCCAGAGGCCCAGGCTGAGCACTGCCGGCCACGGCGTTAAGGATGTCTCCGGCACACGGCCCGCCCTGCCTGCCCCCGTCTATCGCAACCCGGGCCTGGGCTAAGGATACAGTGCAGCAGAGGCCGGGCGATATGCAAGGACTCGGCGATGGTCTCCTGCAGCCCCAGCGGGGTGGGGGCGACGCCCTGCTCCTCCCGCTGCTGCGGGGCCCCCCAGTGCCTGGAGTGCAGGGACGGAGCTAGAACACAAGGGCAGCAGGTAAGCGGCTGGGCCCGAGGCCGGGGCGGGGGGCGGGGGGCGGGCATGCAGTGAAGGGCGGCGGGGGGCGGGGGGGCGGCGGGGGGCGCGGAGATGCAGTGACGAAAGCCAGGCCCTCGGGCCCATGCTAACCTCAGCACCGAGGCGTCTCATCCAGCAACCTCCCACACTTACTGTTCTGGAGGGTTCGCACCACCCGGTTTGACCGCTTCCCCACATATGACTGCTCCTGGCCCCCAGCGCTGTGGTCACCATCTAGCGGGAATAGATGAAAGGTCATGTTGTCAGAGGGACACGTTTCTAGCAGAGCCTACAAGCGAAAGCAGGTTCAGCAAACACGCATGGGCCACGGGGAGAATGGATAAACCTGTACTAAGACAGCAGCTGAGTCAAGGACACCACAGCAGAGGCTGTGCCTGGGACCTGTCCATAGCGGGGAGCATTCTGCAGCCCTCCCCAACCTGGGGAAAGGCCAGTATCACGTGTGCAGATATACCAGCGAAGAACTAAGGCCTCCCAGGCCCTGGAACAAGGCAGGGGGGCCGGTGGTCCATGGGGTCCACAGCCAGAGGGGCTGTATCTGGACTTGCCCGGTGGCCCAGAGGTTAAGACTCCATGCTTCCACTGCAGGGGGCACGGGTTCCACCCCTGGTCAGCGAACTAAGATCCCACAGGCGGTGTTGCGTGGCCAATAAACAAAAATTTTAAGGAGGGGAAGGGCGTATCGTTTGAGTGCTTTGCTTTCAACGTGACCATGAGAAGAGAAGTGAAGACCTGCCCCAACTCAAAGTCAGGGGGGTGAGACCAGAAGCCAGCAGTGATGGGCCAAGCCCTGACAGGCGCATCTGCTGGGCACCCTGCCTCGTGAGGCTGTGCCCCTGATACAGAGCTAGGCCCACAGACAAGGCTGGCAAGACCCCTGCTTCCTCCTGATGCTCTGTCCCCTCTTCCCGCAGCCCATAACAATGACTGAGGACTCTGACGTCAGAAGCCCTGAGTTTAAGCTCTGACCTGGCCTCTGACTTCATCATTCTTTCTCTTCTGTAAAATACCAATAGAAGACAATGAGGACAAAATGAGCTGATGGGGAGAGGTGTGCTCCACAGTGACAGTGCGCAGGCCAGCTCTCATCTACCAATCAGCCCCGCGCCCCGTTCCACTCCAGAGCGGGCAGACCCTTACCCCGGGACTGTGCCTGGGTCTCCCTGTCCAGCGGAACGATGGGGGGTGAGGTCTGGAGGCCAGCCTTGAACCAGATCAGCAGGAACATCCGAAGTACAGCCCTGGGTTGGGAGTACAGCAGGGCTGGGGAAGGGGGAGGTGGCGAGCCGGCAGGGGTCCGGGCTGCTCTACTGAACACCATCGGTACAGCTGGTCTCAGTGACCCCCACCCCAGGCCGGCCCTCCACAGTCCCGACATACTTGGCCAGCTGGATGAGGGCAATGACGAGCCAACGTCCTACTTCGCCCCACACCTTGGTGGCCCCCATCTCCATGAACACCTCCACACACTCCAGCACGCTGAGCCATGTCAGCAGCTTCTGCTGGGACAGGGACTGCAAGAACCCCAGGCCAAGAGGTCAGGAGGCTCCCCTGGTTTCAGCTCCTCCCCCAGGGGACACCTCTGACAGGAGACGTAGATGTTCCTCTTCCCAAGATTAAGTGCGTAAGCCTGAGGTCTCCTGCTGGGACAGGCGACTCTACCCTGTGAAACCCAGCCTCTTCACCTGACGAGGGGGCACTGAGGCCTGGACTTGTCACCTAACGGCTACGGGCACAGGCGGATGTAGCCCCGTCTCACACTCCATGAGACCATAACACGCGCCTCCAACACGGGCTGGTGGTCACTATTCTGTTCCTGAGCCCCCCGCTTCACAATTTTTACCACGGGTAATTTTTTCCGAAGTTCCTTCCGCAGGATTCCGTCATTGAGCAGCACAAGCAGGTTAGAGGCAGAGTACACTGAGGGGCAGAGAGTGGCCTTGAGAGGCTGGCTCTGCAGCCTCCACCCCCTCCCCCTCTCCCCAGAGCAGCAGGGATCACCTATCCCCTGCTGTGCTCAGCCACCCACACACTATGTGGAAACAACAGGTCCTGCCACCCACTTCCTCAGAGCTCTCCACTCCCCTCAACGACCTCTTGTGTGAGCGGCTAGAACAAGAAAGGATGGTTTGATCTCTATGACATACCAGCTACTGCCCTGCTGAATAGCACTGGTTATCCAGCAGCCCGAACTGCCCATCATGCTCCAAAGAGACATGGGAGGCGCAGTCGCCTCCTAGCCTTTGCTCTCTCTGCAGCCTGTCCTTGAAATTCTATTCCATCCCTACCTTTTAAAACCCAGCTCATCCTTTCAGGACCTGTGCCTCCTGTACTGACTGGATAAACACCACTGAGGCAGCTACACTCTGGGCATTCTGGAATTTAGGAGATTGGGATGTGAATCCTGGTTGAGGCCTTCGGGGGCTGTTCCTTAACCTCACTTAAACTTCTGTTGCCTTAACTGGACAAGGAGGACAGTAACAGTACCCACTTCACATGACTGTAGGGAAAATTAACGGAGCAAAGGCAGAAGAGGCGCTGGGCTCAGCCTCCTGACTAGTCAAGGTCCCCAAACATATCTCTCAACTATGGCGGAGGAGGGGGCATACGCGACGGCCTAGGACAGCGGACGCTGGACCCGTCTGATTCAATCACAGAACTGGATGATCTAACGGGAAATCTAGGAAGCCCTCTGGGAAGCCCTCCCCCACCCTCTGGCCCCACACCCACCCCAGGGCCCGGCTCACCCAGCTCTGACAGCTCGTGCGAATCGGCGAAGCGACCTGGGGAGAAGGCACAGAAGCAGGCGCCGGTGAGAGTCCGCCTCTCCCTGCTGCTTCGAGTCCTTGGACATTCCCTCCCTTTGCCCTAACGGGAACCTGGAAGGGACTCCTCAAGCACAGCGATCACTACCCAGGCTCCGCAGGGAAGGGAGGGGGAGGCAAGTGGGGTCAGAGGTCAGAGATCCGAAGGGATGGGTCAAAGATCAGGGTGGCACCTGCCAGCAGGTAACTGAGGCCGCGCACTGCCGTCTCCAGCTGGGCCGTGGCGGCCGGGTGACGAGTCACGTACTCCTGGTAGCGGAGGCCCAGCAGCCGCAGCTTCTCCATCCTGCCCTCGGGACCGACAGACCCACGGGCCGACAGCGCTCCTGGCTACGGGGCCCTGCTTCCTGCGCCCTCCTTCCTGCTTCCGGCGCTAGGCCCGCCTCTCTGCTGCTTAACTTCCGCGGGCCCGAAGGACGGTGACGCGAAGAGCAGTTGAGGCACCCTTCACCCCATTTCTTAAATCACCTCCCACCAGGGTAGCGTTAAGTAACCGCGGGCCTAATCCCGCCCTCCCTAACTCTTTCAGGTCATTGGTTCACACGCTCCCCGCCCCCGACCCCGGCGGCACCAACCGGCTCTTCCGCCTTCCGGGTTTGCTGCCTTGCACCTGCGCAGTTACAGCTCCGGGAAAAAGCTCCCGCGGCAGCCTGAGCAGTTAATTCTGGAGTAGGGATCAAGAGCCTTTCCAATAGAATGCCGAGAGGCTCGAACGAGAGGACTGGCTTTTAAAGGGCTTGGGAGGCAGCGCCCAGAGAGGAGCCTTCTCCATCAGACTTGGGCGGGTGGGGAGCGCGGGGACAGCCTAAGGACAACCGGACTGTGTGCAGGCGCTCGTTTGGCCCGTTGCCTTGTCGCCTGACTTCTCCCAGAGGTAGTACTAGGGAAACTGAGGCAGCGAGAAGTCCAGCCTCCCACGCAGTCAAGATCCCCCTGGCCAGCATCGTTAGTGCCCCGGCTCCCACACGGAGCATGTCCTCCCTCCCGCCGCCCTCCCGCCAAATCGCGCACCTGAACTCCCATCTTCACGGAGAAAAGCCTGGCCTGGGCTTCTGCTCTCCGCTCGGGGTGACCTTAACGAGGATTTTCCCTTCTCTGGGCCTCGGGTTTCCCCATCTGTAAAATGGTTAGAGGGCAGACGGGCTCTTTGAACTCGGGGTCAATTTCACAGCGCTTTTTGGCCCTCCGGTGCATCTTCCAGCTCTCAGCTGCTTCCCAAGAAATGAGAACTTCTCCAGGGAATCTCTTCCCAAACGGGGTAGCCTCCCTGGAAGGAAGTGGCGGCTGGAGAGGAGCGGCCAGAGGTGGAGGGAACGGATGCGCGGAAGAGGCGGCCGCCGATTGGCTGTGGGCAAAGGGGCGGGGCAAGGCTGGGGCCCACGGGGCTGCGCCGTTGGGGACCAGGGCAGCAGGTTTTTGGTTCTCTGAGAATAGTGCCCTGGGGTTTCTTTGGAAGGAATGATGCTAAAGCTGAAACTCCAGTACTTTGGCCACCTCATGCGAAGAGTTGACTCATTGGAAAAGACTCTGATGCTGGGAGGGATTGGGGGCAGGAGGAGAAGGGGACGACCGAGGATGAGATGGCTGGATGGCATCACTGCCTCGATGGAAGTGAGTCTGAGTGAACTCCGGGAGTTGGTGATGGACAGGGGAGGCCTGGCGTGCTTCGATTCATGGGGTCGCAAAGAGTCGGACACGACTGAGCGACTGAACTGAACTGAGAATGGTGAAGGTGAAGTTGCTCAGTCGTGTCCGACTCTTTGCGACCCCGTGGACAGTAGCCTACCAGGCTCCTCCGTCCATGGGATTCTCCAGGCAAGAATACTGGAGTGGGTTGCCATTTCCTTCTCCAGAGGACCTTCCTGACCCAGGGATCGAACCCAGGTCTCCCGCATTGGAGGCAGACGCTTTAACCTGTGAGCCACCAGGGAAGCCATCTGAGAATAGTACAGCATTTTACTTAATCCTCTCCACCAGATATTATCTCCACAAGAGGAAAGGATCCGCTTAAGAACGCCCGGTCAAGATTGGAATCCTGGTCTATTCTGACCACAGAATCCAGGCATTTTAACACACCTCACCAAGAAACCACAACCCATCTTTGAGCTGCCTCCCTAAGTCTCCCCCCAGCTTAGTTTTTTTCTTTTTCAGACGGGGGATCTAACTTCCCGCCCTGCCCCTGCCAGGGAATGAAGGCTCAGGGAGATGTGTCCAGGGCCTCAAGAGTGGCAGGCCTCCTGGGGAACAGAGAGGTGGCCATGGCATCATGGGCATCATCTACATTATTTTTCACCACCTCCTGGGTGCCAGGCTCACTCATACTTAACTCCTCCTAGTAACTTGGCCAGATTGGTATGAATTCCATTTCACAGATGGGGAATAAGAGGCCCAAGGAGGGGAATGGACTTGTCTTAGGTCACACAGCATGGCACTGGTCAAAGAGACCACAGTGAGGGTCTCCTGTGATAGGGTCCTCTCTTCTGCTCACAGCTCAGCCAGGGCAGCGACTGTTGAGGCCGCTTGGTCATAAATCAAGTTAGCAACTGGGATTAAGACTAGGGCTCAGGGCATTTGGCTGGGGCTCTTCCTTCCTTCCTCCCTACATCCCCTGCCGTCTTAATGAACTTGTTCGCCAAACCTCATCAGCAGTACTCTCGCCCCTGTATCTGAGGCTAGAGACGCAGAGTGAGGAAGGGGAAGTGTGGAAGGCAGAGTGAGAGAGAGGAAGGGGACTGTGCAGGGTTTCTTTGGCATTCCCAGGGCTGGTGGTTCCAGGGCTTCTGGGGAGGGAGAGGGGCATGGGAGACAGAGGATCGCGTCCCCCACCCCCACCCTTGGACAGACCATAAGAGACACTGGGGCTGGAAGCTGTTTCTCTTCCCCCGCTCAGGCCAGGGAAGGGATCAGGAGCTCAGCCAGGTTGGCAGCAGCACAGCGGCCTGAACTTCCTCTCCAGATCTTGTGCCTCATTAGGTCCCAGAGACAAAGAGGGTGGTGTGTACGGGAGGCACCAGGGCAGCCCCGCCCCTCCTGGGCCCCTGCCTGAATTTGGTCACCTGGGCCGGGCTTTGAAGGGCCTTTGGGCAAGTTGGACCTGATCCTGTCTCCTTCACTCTGGCCCGAACCACAGGGGAAGACAGCTAGACCAGTCCAACAGGTATACCGAGGTGGACACCGAGGCCCAGAGAAGGGGCCTGGGTAGTCTAAGGTCACATAGAAAAGTCCTGGGTAGAGCTAGGTCAAACGAGGTCTCTGGCCTAGACCAGCACTCCTTCATACGCCCATACCTGTCTCCCTTTCCCCCCTCCACACCCCAGAAGAACTTGTTGGAGGCCCAGCAAGGATCTCAGCACCTCGATATCCCCCTGAGTGATAGTGAGGGGTAGGGCCAGTACCGTGAGTGACTACCGTCATTCTGCAGACCCAGCTCCCTGCACAGACTCGATCAGGCCCTCACAGGGTACCCTATCCACTCCCCCGCAGTTTCTGCTGAGGGGCCTGGGGAGGGATTCACTCACACTCATCCCAGCTCTAGGCTAGAAATGGGGCTCGGGGGACTGAAGGTTCGAAGCTCCAGACACATCCGAGGACTCTACCTCCTTCATCGCTCAATTCCCAGATGTCTGAAGAGCCGCATCAGTCTCCATAGTAACCACTGCCCCTGGCCTCCAAAGGCCCAAAGCCAGCCCTTCCTTGCAGACCCCCATTTCCCAGAGAAAGGCATCCTGGCCTCACAGAGGGGGGGACTTGAGGCAAGGGGTGGGGGGGTGGTCTCAGGCTGGGCTGCTCTGCCACGACTTCTTCCCAGGCTGGGGCCTCTCAGACCCGCACTTGTTACAGCTGCAAGTTGGGCTGAAGGACACTGCCCGGACCCCTCCCTTTCCAGGTCACACTGCAGCCCATCCGTGTTCAGCACATACTCACAGGCCCTGGTTGGGTGCTAGAGGCCCAGTCTGATGAGCAGCTGCCTTGGAGACACAAGCTATAACAAGTCAGTGAGGTTTCCTTGCGAGAAAAACTAGGAAAACAACAAACCAAGGAATGTGGAAGGAGAGGCCTACCTTGTGAGAATCTGATAGAATCCAGGAGCAAGAACCTCAAGGGCAGGTGCTGGGACAGGAAGCCCTTAGGGAGGAGCGGCGCTCTGCAGGGTTTAGCCTCAGGAGGGTGTTCTAACTGGTCACTTCAGCTCTGCGTGGAGAACCCAGCCGGTGTCACAGCACTGACATGGTTGATTGCTGCGAGACAAGGGAACCTCAGCACAGGGCCTAGAGCAGAGGACAGGCATTCCGGCTCCATCAACTGTGATGGGTTGTTGGCCGCCCGGAGCGCCCCCCAATCCCTCCAGGGCAGAAGACAGAGATCCAGGCTGAGGGGTGGGGGCCTGGCACAACCACGACGGTCTAGGCAAGGGCTGGGGATTCTCCGCGCTGCCCAGGAGGCCCCTGGCCAGCTCCTGGGCGGGAGGGGACCTTCACAAGGCGGGTTCTGCCGCCAGGCCACCTGCACTGAGTGGGGGGTGGAGCCGACCGGAAGGAAAGCTGGGACTCCAGGTGCTCCGCGGCTCCTGGGCGGGTCTTGGCCGCCGGCCCCGCCTCCGCCCCCAGAGCAGGTGTACCACCAACCCCCACCCCTCCAGGCCCTTCCTTCCAGCCCAGTCCCCTTTCCCTTATTCTGGCTATTCCTTTGATCCTGGGCCTGGGGACCCTGCCCCTCCCGCGGGGGAAGATTCACGGGGCAGGGAAGAGGGGGATGGGCTCAAAGCAGGTAGTTTTGGACTGGTCCTTCACGGGTGGCTGCCCCCGAGCCCTCCGGCCACCCCGAGGGTTCCCGCATTTCCTTCCCCTGGTGTAGGGGCTCCTGGTAGCGGGGGCAGGGCAGCCCTCCCCTCCTCCTCCCTTTGGGGGGGGTCTCCCCGCCCCTTCGGACTCAGCCAAGCGGAGGTGAAACCTGAACCCAGGTTGGGGGCGGGGCTGGCTCCTGATCGGACGGGGCTGGCCTGCCCTCCACCTCTCCTTTCCCTGCACCCCAGCCAGCTTCTGAGAGAGTAAGGTTGGGGACCCCACGCCCCTGGAGCAGGTGAAGTGGCGACTCAGCGGCGGGAGAGAAGACCGGGTGGCCGTCGGGCCCCGCCGCGCAGGGCTGACCTCGCCTCTCCCTCCCTGGTCCACAGGGCCCGCGATGGAGCCCCCAGCCCGGGGTCGCACCCCGCCGTGAGGACCCCTGCCCGCAGCCATGCTGCTCCGAGGGCGCCCCCGGGCGCTGGGGGCCGCAGCGTTGCTGCTGCTGCTGCTGATCGGCTTCTTCCTGTTCGGCGGGGACCCGGACTGTGAGCTCGGCGGCGAGCGGGAGGGGAGGCGGGGCGGGGGTGACCCGGGATCCGTACCCAGCTCGCCAACGCCACGTGTACCTCCAGACGGGCGGCCGCGGTCACGGGGGGCCGCTGCCTTCGATGGAGACCCGCCGGCAGACTCCGGGGGCCACAACAGCTCGGACTGCATCCCGCCGCCGCCGCCGCCGCCCAAGTGCGAGGTAGGTAGGTGCGCACGGCCCCTGGCGGCGGGAATGCCAGGGTCCCCCCGCGCCACCAAGCAGGGACCTGGACACCTGTGGGAATCCCAACACCTGGTGTTGGCTCTGACACTGACCAGCCAGCCGGGGGCGCCTCAGGTTCACACCTGCCCTTCTCCAGGCCCTGGCCTCCCTGTTTGGGAAATGAGGGGGGTGTACCCCGGCTCGGTGGAGCCCCCCTCCACACTCCGGCCTAGCTCCGATGCCAGGCGGGGCTCCACTGCCTTAGGCCGGGTCAGCCCGACCCCAGGTCCTTCCCGTCTGGAGCCCACCGACCTGCTGTCCCCTCCCCAGCTCTTGCAAGTGGCCATCGTCTGTGCCGGACATAACTCCAGCAGAGATGTCATCACCCTGGTGAAGTCCCTGCTGTTCTACAGGTACAGCCAGGAGCGTCCCTTTCCTCCCTGGAAGGAGGCTGTAAGAACACCCTGAGCTGGGCAGGGAGAAGCTCGTGATAGCTCTCAGTGCTTCCACTTCTGAGCCCCTCAGGGCGGGGCTCTCGTCCCTTGTAGTTCCTCCTGGGGCCCATCAGCTTTCCTCCCTGTCCTTCCTGAAGGAAAAACCCACTGCACCTTCACCTGGTGACTGATGCTGTGGCCAGGAACATCCTGGAGACGCTCTTTCACACGTGGATGGTGCCTGCTGTCCAGATCAGCTTCTACAACGCTGACGAGCTCAAGGCAGGAGCCCCAGCCTTTCTGCCCCCTCGTTCCTCCCAGGGTTGGGGTATCAGTGGGAGGGCAGGTTAGAGCTGCATGGGACCCCCCAGTCCCATCACATCTACTGAAGCGCCAATCCTTCACCCTCCTGGGCACGCCACCCCGAGTATGCTCTGACACTGGTAAGCGCTTCTCTTGCAGGCTCATGCCCTGTGCTTCCACCCACAGCCCCAGGTCTCCTGGATCCCCAACAAGCACTACTCTGGCCTCTATGGGCTAATGAAGCTAGTGCTGCCCGGCGCCCTGCCCCCCAACCTGGCCCGGGCCATTGTCCTGGACACAGATGTCACCTTTGCCTCCAACATTGCAGAACTCTGGGCACTCTTTGCTCACTTTTCTGGTGAGAGGTCTGGGACCCCACCCCAGTCAGCCCCCTTCCCTGGCCCATCCAGGCCTCCCTGTGGCCTAGCTCTGAGCTGAGATCCAGTGGTAGCCTCAGACAGCTCTCTCGTGCCCTCCCTCCCAGACAAGCAAGCGATTGGTCTCGTGGAGAACCAGAGCGATTGGTACCTCGGCAACCTCTGGAAGAACCACAGGCCCTGGCCTGCCTTGGGCCGGGGATTTAACACAGGTGGGGACAGTGTTGGGGGTGGTGCAGGAGGGCAGCCACTGGTCCTTTGGCCCCGGGGGCTGGTTAGAGCATAGAATGCTTGGGAGGCCCCCAAGAACTGTTCTGTAGAAAGAACACTGGGAGAAGAGCCAGAAATCACAGTTCCAACCTGGGCTGATGATGCTGGATGACTTTGGCCAAGTCACTTGATTCCGCTGAGCCTGTTTTCTCATCCATTAAACGGGCGTGATTTTCCCAGCCCTGGGACCACTGAATTTGAGAAGATGGTTGTGGGGGTGCTTTGTAAACGGTGCTTTGCCTCCCCTTCACCCCAAAGAGGGTTAGTTGTGGACCCAGCGAGTCCACACTCACGTCTGAGCAGTCAGAAAATATTAACACGGCACAAAAACAAGCATTCGGAAGACACCTTCAGGAGCCGCGGCCCCAGGAGCTGGTCATCCCAGGTGGGCGTGACAGCCTCTCCCCCCCCGAGCAGGCGTGATACTCCTACGGCTGGACCGGCTTCGGCAGGCTGGCTGGGAGCAGATGTGGAAGCTGACGGCCAAGCGGGAGCTCCTCACCCTGCCTGCCACCTCGCTGGCCGACCAGGTCTGGGGGCGCCGGAGGGCGGTGGGGGCGGGCTCTGGGCCAAGGTGTGACGGCGACGGTCTCTGCCCAGGACATCTTCAACGCCGTCATCAAGGAGCACCCGTGGCTGGTGCAGCCCCTGCCCTGCATGTGGAACGTGCAGCTGTCAGACCACACACTGGCTGAGCGCTGCTACTCAGAGGCGTCTGACCTGAAGGTGAGCCGGGCGCTGAGCGGTGGCGATGGGCTCCCATCCCCCTTCGCCCACCCCCCCCTCCC
>SJYT01048957.1:73279-159170 GCA_006410635.1 Cephalophus harveyi
CCCCAGCTGCAGCAGGCTCTGGCACAACTGGAGGAGCAGGACGCCTGCTTTGAGTTCCGGCGGCAGCAGCTCGCCATGCACCGTGTGCATATCACCTTCCTGCCCCACAAGCCACCACCCCCCCAGCCCCATGACGTCACCCTGGTGGCCCAGCTCTCCATGGAGCGGTGAGGAGCCGAGGGCAGCCCCAGGGGGCACGGTGCACGGTCTGGGAGTTTCGAGAGGAGGGTTCCACATGGTGGAAGGGAGAGCTCTTACTGCCTGATGCTCGAGGAGTTCCAGGATCTGGAGACACTGGAGAGACGGTAGAAGGAGCTCGGGCTGTGGGGATCACCCAGATGTCGGGAAGCTGCCCTCTGTAGCTGTGGAACCATGGGCAAGGCTTACTATCTCTGGCCCTCAGTTTTCTCATCTGTCAAATGAGAAAGTACCCTCCTTGTGGGGTAGCTGTGAAAATGAAATAAGAACAGTTCGAAAAGTGCTTGGAAGGGGCTCAACAAGCCACTGGAGGGGGCTGTCCGTGGCCGCAAGCGCGGGAGGCAGCCTGGTCCTCCCCCGGGCTGACCACCCCCCTCACCCCAGGCTGCCGATGCTGGAAGCCCTGTGCAGGCACTGGCCGGGCCCCATGAGCCTGGCCTTGTACCTGACAGACGCAGAGGCCCAGCAGTTCCTGCATTTCGTGGAGACCTCGGCGGTGCTCTCTGCCCGGCAGGACGTGGCCTACCACGTGGTGTACCGGGAGGGCTCCCTCTACCCCATCAACCAGCTCCGCAACGTGGCCCTGGCCCAGGCCCTCACGCCCTATGTCTTCCTCAGCGACATCGACTTCCTGCCCGCCTACTCCCTCTACAACTACCTCAGGTGGGCCGGGCCAGGGGAGAGCCACAGCACATGGGTGGGTGTGGACAGGGTCAGGGGCACCCATGGGCCCTGGCGGGGGCGTCCCTGCTCCTTCCTGAACTCCAGTCCGTGCTTCAGGGTGCGCTGGCCCCAGAAGCTGGGTCCTACATCTAACAAAGAGAACCCCTGGGCCCAGGGCTGGAGGCAGAGCCCCGCCCAGTTCTCTCCAGTTCACAGGGTGCTCCCTCCTCAGGGCCTCCATCGAGCAGCTGGAGCTGGGCAGCAGGCGGAAGGCGGCCCTGGTGGTGCCTGCGTTCGAGACCCTGCACTACCGCTTCAGCTTCCCCAGTTCCAAAGCCGAACTGCTGACCTTGCTGGACGCTGGCTCTCTCTATACTTTCAGGTGGGAGAGGCCACTGGCCTGACCCTCCCTCCCAGCGCTGCGGTTCCCCACACCGACCCCATCAACCTCCGACTGGCTCCCTGTCCTACCCTGCCCCCCACAGGTACCACGAGTGGCCCCAGGGCCACGCACCCACAGACTACGCCCGCTGGCGGAAGGCTCAGGCCCCGTATCGTGTGCAGTGGGCAGCTGACTACGAGCCCTATGTGGTGGTGCCACGTGACTGTCCCCGCTATGATCCCCGCTTTGTGGGCTTTGGCTGGAACAAGGTAGCCCACATCATAGAGCTGGATGCACAGGTAAGGGGTGCCCTGCTGTCTCCAGCCTTGACCTGAGAAAACCTCTAGGCCCAGCAAGGGCTGCCCCATTCCCAGGTGGCTCAGGGGTAAAGAAGCCCACCTGCCAATGCAGAGACACAGGCTCGATCCCTGAGTTGGGAAGATTCCCCGAGCCCTGGAAAGGGCAACCCACTCCAGTGTTCTTGCCTGGGAAATCCTATGGACAGAAGAGCCCGGCGGGCTCATCTGTGGGTTCACAAAGTCAGACATGACTTAGCGACTAAACAGCAGGCCCAAGGGGCTCACTGAACAGTGGCACACTGCACCGTGAAGGGCCCTCTGCAGAACTCAAGTCTCTGACTTTGGATGAATCTGCTCCCCGCGCCCCAGAGCTGCCACCCTCCCCCAGCCTACACAGTGACTGTCCCCCCGCCCTCCCCTGCACCCCCCAGGAATACGAGCTCCTGGTGCTGCCCGAGGCCTTCACCATCCACCTGCCACATGCCCCAAGCCTTGACATCATCCGCTTCCGCTCCGACCCCACCTATCGTGACTGCGTCCAGGCCCTCAAGGACGACTTCCACCAGGACTTGTCCCGCCACTACGGGGCTGCTGCCCTCAAATACCTCACTGCCCTGCAGCAACCCCGGGGCCCCGCCTGACCTCACAGCTTCCTGCCGTCGTTGCCGTGGCTCTCACACACACTCCCTGCCAACCGCAGGAGCAACCCTGCCGCCACCCCCCCGCTCCCCCGCTCCTGCTATTTAAATTATTTAAGGTCTCTGGGGAGGGGCTGTGGGGGGGCATCTGTGGGGTGAGGTCTGGGGCCTCCGTCTGCTGCTGCTATTCAGGTGGGTCTAGCGTTCCTCGGCCCCAGCTGGTTTGGGGCTGGTTCCTACATCCTCTCAACCGTAACATCCCTTTTTCGTTAAGTTTTAACAGCTCCTTTTCACGTTCCTCTTGATTTGGGGCGTGAGGCAGTCAGTAAGCCTGGGGAGGCGCTGGATCTGGTGGGAGCCCAGCAACGGGGCCCCCTCTGGAGGCTGGGGCTGGAGTCTCCTGTCCACCCTCCCCTGCCACAAACCCAACACCATGAGTCTGAGAGACTTTATTTGGCTTTATTTAGTAAAATGTTAAAATAAATAAATACAAATTGATCAGCTGCTCTGTATTCCCCCCCACCCCCTCAAAACAAAACTCAAACAAACAAAAACAAAAACTTTGAAGCACAAAACTCCAAATACAAGTTCTACCAAGACTGAAATCACAAAGGGCTTGGACAAGAGACAGGTTGGGAGCTGGCTGGCACTTTTCTGCTCAGAGCTCACTGACCTCCAGCGGTCCTGCCTGACTGCAGCGTACCCTGGGCTGAGGACCCAGCAACACCGGAGAGAGGGGCAGGGGTCAGAGGCTGTGTGGGGCTGGTGGAGTCCTCAGGGAACAAGAGCCTTTGCGAGCGGAGAGTGAAAAGAAGTTGTGAGCCCTGCTCTTCCTTTACAAGGGTCAGGAGCTCCACTGGGGCTCTGAACAGGGAAACTCGTGGCTTCCTCCCCTGTACTCTGGTGGGAGGGTCACCCTTTGCCTCCTGGAAAGGAGCTGACAGTGGGGGCAGCTCTAAGTCGGAGAAAGTGGGTCTCCTGTTTCCTGCCAGGGGTGCCCAGCTGAGGGGTGAGGGTGAGGTCCACGGTCTTCCTTTCTACATAGAGCAAGGTCACCTCCATCCAACAAAAGCCACCGAATCTGGAGAACCCAGGGACTGGAAGACGTACCCGGGCCCCCATTCTAACTCCTACCAAAAAGCTTTCTTCCCCTGGGGTAAAAGTCTCCTAAATTAAGCCCTTTGGATAAATGAGAAAGACTAAACCCTAAAAGGGAATGTAGGGAGGAAACTGCTATGAGTGTGCTGCGTGGGTCGCCGTGGTTCGGGATGAGAGCCCAAGCAGGCTCTGCTGGCCCCAGGAGTAGGTGGCAGAGATGGCTAGAGAGGCGACTGCACACGCAGAGACTGCGATGAGCTGGAAGCGTGGCCGCCCTCACGGGAGAGGCGTGGGGCAAGGAGCTGCGCCCCACTCACACGCCCTGTTGAGCCTGAGCCAAGAAGCCACAGGGGCACAGCAGGCCTGCAGGGACACTGGGCGCTGGGTACGAGCCAGAGGCCGCCATGGCCAGGGAACAGGCCCCACAGGCGAAGGCCCGTGAGGGGCTGTCTTGAAGGGGGCCTCCCTGTCAGGCATGACCGACGGGCTTGCCCCAAAATGGCCCAGTAAGGAAGGAAGAAAGCAGAACTCTGGATGAGCTCAGCAGAGGTGAGACAAGACCCAGCAGGCTCTCAAAGAAAAAGGGAGCTGCAGGCCACATTGGCAAGAACCCGAGCAGGGAAGATGACAGCAACATGACCTCACTGCCTCCAGGGCACGTCACCTTGGCCCAGGACTAACAAGAGGCCCCTTGATCCAGCCCAAGTCGGCAGCTGGATCAGTCCCAGCCCTGACCAGCCACTCCCCTGCCCTCAGACTTTGTCAGTGGAGGGAAAGCAGCGGAGAGGAAGAGGGAGGTGGGGCGGTCATGAAGGTGTGTCTCAGGTGGTCACAGGGACCCTCGGGTCTGGAGGGACGGGGAGGCTCTTCTCTTGGCAGGACCGTGAAGGGGAGGACACTGGTGACCAGGGCCTCTTCTCTGCAGTGAGGGGTGTCTGGGAATTTGAATCCAGAATGCAGGTTTGGGGGCAGGGCTGCAGTTTCCCACTCCGTCATCCTAGATGGCTAGTGCAACAGCTGACATCTTAACTTGAGAAGGATCCGTACCCCAACCCTCGGCAAGGTCAGAGTGTGACTGCTCACAGCAGCCTGCAAAACCCTGATCAGTTAGTTCCTAGCCCGGCCACCCGACCCTGAGAATCCCTGGTGGCTCCCTCCTGAGCAAAAGCCTCTTCTTTCAAGAAGACAGGTATTAAGCGGCCATCTCCTGTTTCTGGGCCCAGGCAAGTCTGATGGGAAGGCTCCAAGACAGGGCGCACAGCCCACCTCTGGGCTCTGAAGCTCCGCCAACCATTCCTCCAACTAGTCCAGGCATCTCCCAAAGCTCCCTGACTATACATAGCACCTTGGTTTTTGCATGAGCAAAGGGAGTGCCTTTCTTTCCCACTCAGGCAACCTTGCAGCCAGGCCCTGACTCTCGAGAGGCCGGTGCAGCCCCCCGTCATACCCTCTTCTAACAAACATCCCAGGAAGAGGAACGGAAACTGTTGGTAGAGAAGAGACACGTTTTACGTGAAAAGGACTGCTCTGCGGCAGTCGCCTTCAGGGTCCATCTGTCTCTCCGGGCCTCACTAGGTGAGGGAGAGACGACTGGTCCCTTTCTGCCCCCTCCTAGACTCTGGCCCTTACTGGACACCGGGTGGGCTTGGGGGAAATGCTCTGGGAGTGCCCAGGCAGAGAGTCTCTGCTTTTCTCCCGGGGCCAGATATGTGCCATGGGCAAAGGTCTCCAGCAGGAGGGCACACGTGACAAAAATTTATTTCCCACAGGCAAAAATGATAGAAATGGTCCAAGCCTTTCAGAACCCTGGTTTTCTCAAGAAGGCGACAGGCCAAGCAAAGGCAAGCACAACGTTCTAGCCAAAGGTCACTCAGGAAGCTTGTGGGTGGGCAAAGTGGGTAAGACTCCCATCTCCAGTGACCGGAGCCAGCAGGCAGAGAAAGCAGCTGGAGATGCAGATCTCTCTTCAAAGGTGTGACGACACGGAGGCCGCCCAGGGACTCCCTCGTCTCAGAGACACCCTGTCCCCTCAAGACATCTCACTCTCTTGTCCTCTCTAAGCACCAAGGGCTGATGCAGCCAGCCTGCTCCCTGCACCTGTCAAAGCCGGGGTGTGTGGGCACCAGTGAGCTTCACTGGCCATTTCCTTCAAAGCTGTCCCCCAGGCACTCGAAATGCTGGTGGCTGAAAGACCAAGAGCAGCACCAAAGGAAGGGATCTTATTTAGGCACCAGCCTTTTGCTCCAGCAAAACCTGAGGAGACAAGAAGCAGGGCCCTGACACCATCCGCGCTCCATGTGGGCTCCAGAAGCAGGAGCCCCGCTCCCTGCACCAAGCAGGGAGGACAGTCTTTTCCAAGGAGGGGAGGATGGTGGGAGAGCTCGGCCTCTGCCTTTCAGGGCTGCAGCCATCTGGGGGACAGAAACCACGGAGACTAGCCCACCAGTCTTGAGACACAAACACAGCAAAATGTCATCATGATCAGCAGGTTCTGTGCTAAAAAATTATAACTACACAGCATTTTCTCCAGTTCTGACACCTTTTTAATAGAAATCACTGTTTTTAGGAAACAAATAGCACTTTTGTAATTTTTTTTTTACAATGTTTCTTACCTTGATCTTAATTTAAGTAACACTAGGAAGACCTCAATATCTTTTATTTTCCTTTTTAATTAAAAAAAAAAAAGTTGTTGTTGTTGTTTTTTTCCCCAGATACAAAGATTTTTGCCCTTGCATAAAAAAACAGTGCCCCGAACGATGACACAAGGACTCACACAGACTCACTGGACCTCACTGACACTATGATTCCTATTCTACCATGCAAGGTCTCGACTACCCTTAATTGGACTGTCAGCCTGAAAAACAGCTTTTCTATTCCTTATTTTAGTTTTTGTTACCAAAAATGTAAAATAAACAACAAAATAAAACTTTTTTTTTTTTTTTTAAGAAAAAAGGAACAAAACCAAAAATTTTTTTAAAAAAAAAGAGAGAAAAGAAACATCTCCATTCGATTCACACACACCTGGGTCGCGTGCCGCTTCACTCAGGGTCTTCTCTTCTTATAAATATAGAAAAGGGATGGAGCTTGTTTTCAAGTAAAATCACTGATCCACCGTTTTTCCTTCCTCGACACACACACACACCCTTCTTCCCTGCCCCGGGCAAGGGCCACCTGAGGCCTGGTTCTGCTTGTTCTTGGAGAGGGAAAGTAACCGGCTCACCCATGGGGATGGCACCAATTTGCCAAAGCAGGGAAGGAACCTGGGGAGTGTGGGGGCGCCCAAGGTTGGGAGTGTGGGGGCGCCCAAGGTTGGGAGCGGGGTGCTCCAGAAAAGAACCAGGTGGCTGGTTCTTGGTGTCTGTCTCTCCGGGCACGGTGCCCTCTCCAGACACTATGAAATACTGCTTATTCGGTACACTGTTCCCACCCCGGCTCCCTCCCCTCCCCTCCCCCACCCCTCCTCTGGGCACTGGGGTTGGTGAAATCTCCCTTTCCTCTTTTTGGTTTTATAGTAGTGAGAGTTTAGAAACAGAAAGCCCACGCACTCTTTGGACTTGTCTCTCCACCCAGACAGACGGCTCGGCAAACAAGGGTCTGAAACCTGCTCTCCCTCCGCCCGGCCCTGCTTCCCCACCCCAACCAAACAAAAACAAACCCATCGTGGCTGTGGAGGCTGCTGCAGGCACACACTGGTGTATAATAGAGAGAGTAAATATATTATTTCACTTGGCATGGTGCTGGCAAAGAACCTCCAGCTGGCACTATTTCATGTAACATGGTCCAATCTTTGCATGTACACACAGAATAAGAAGGATCAATTGGCAAACTCTGGTGCCACCTGGCACAGCATCTTCTCTCTCTCTGGAACCAAAGAACCAAAAGAATTCTGTACTTTCCAGAAGAACTCCGGCTCGGCTCTGCTAGAGTCTTCGGTGTTTTGCTCTCCTTGCCGCCGGGATCTCGTGGCTTATCCTAGCGGGGCTCTGTTATTTAGTCTCTTCCCCCGGGTTACAGTTCGCTGTGCAGCTCTGGGAGGAAGAGGAGGGCGGGGAGGGGGCCGGCGTGGAGGTGCTGGCGTTGGCAGGGGGCGTGCAGTCCGGGCCGTTGGAGAGGGCCCCCACAGTGGCCTCAGAGTCTACAGGTTTGGAGAGGTCGATGCCGTGGATGAGGCGGATCAGCTGTTTCACCTTCTCCAGGGAGCTGTGCATCTCCTTCTGCCGGGCCAGAATGGTGTTCTTCATTTCCATGCATTTCTGCAGCCAATGAGAAGGGCAGCGGCACTGAGCCTCCGGCTGTCCTGATAGGCCCGGCAGCCCTCTCCCTGTGGGCTAGGGTGCAGCCCTACACCTCGCTTTGCTCCACCTTGAGCGGGCGCTGCCACCCAAGGGAAGGAGGAGGCCCGAGAAGTGAGAGAGAGGGAGCGAGTAAGTGGTTTCAAAGCCCACTACTTGACACTAGGACTTACAGCCAAACATGAATCACCGCTATAATACTGTAAAATGAAAGGCATTAAAAAAAATGGTTCTCACAGCTGAGCTGAAGCTGCTTTGAGCAGGCCTGGGTATGCTTCTACCTTGCTGATATGCTCCGGACTGGGCTGAGCTTTCCAGGATAGACACAAGTCAGTGGTATCTGGATTCAGTTTAAGGGCCTGCTGAAGACCACTGGGACAGTAGTTCAGAGGCAGGGCCCTAAGGCGGGATATTTACTGATATTTAGGAGAGTCAAAGACTGCAGCCAAGAGAAGGCCTTCTGCTCGGTCATGGACAGGTAGCTTTCTGCCGTGTTGTATAAGGGCAGGAGGAGAAGGGGATGACAGAGGGTGAGATGGCTGGATGGCATCACCGACTCAATGGACATGAGTCTGGGTAGACTCTGGGAGTTGGTGATGGACAGGGAGGCCTGGCGTGCTGCGGTTCATGGCGTCACAAAGAGTCAGACACGACTGAGTGACTGAACTGAACTGAACCGATGAGGCCTCCCACACCTGCTGGCTTCTGTTCTAGGCAGGGACAGCGATGTGAAACCTGCCAGCCACAGGGCAGTACAATGAAGAAGGACAGCAAGACTGCCGCCTGGCATCAACGAGGGCTGGGGCCACACCACTGCAATGAGGGGACCTACTCAGTGGAAAGGGGACCTACTCAGTGAAAAAGAAAGCCTGCTCCAGTCAGGAGGAGCCTCTGAATCCCTGCGGCAAACACAGTTCTCCTTCCCACCTGGTCAGCCAGGCTGGGCGGTGTTTACTTCCAGTACTCATCTCCAGAAAGCCCTCCTTCTCGAGCTGCGCAGGGGACCCTAGAGAGGCGATCAGCAGGGCGTGGGAGAGGGGACAAGAGGGAAGGCCCTGCGGACGGGCCCGCTAGCTAGCTAGAGCAACTGGGAAGAGTTATACATGGGGACTTGGTCTGTTCAGGTGGCTCCACACTCCTCCCAACACGCTCAGGAGCTCACTGGGGTGCTGGCTATGCTCCTATAGCTGCTACTTGACCTCTTCAAGTAACAGAGAAAATCTGGAGACTGAAAATCTCTCAGATCAAAGCCAAGAGGATGCTCCAGAGCTTGGCTAAGGCACCATGTACCAACTGGCCCCCTGTACCTGAGGACCAACCTCTAACTGGAGGCAAACTGCAACCACCTAAGGTAGCGGTGTCAGTAAGCTGAAGGAATGCATCAACCCTTGACAGCCACACGTCCTCTGACGCACACATAAAGCTCTGCATCTCTGTACCTGTCACTGAAGGCATGAGGCTGACTTACACTTATAGAACTGCTGAGCTGTTTCACCTTCTGCTCTAGTTGTTCTCGTTCTTGTTTTAAATCTGAACTCCATTTAAGTAATTTCTGTTTCTCTTCTTCTTTTGCTGGGAAGGAAGAAGAAAAAGGAACTTAGTCCAATGTGCCATCAGTACACAGAACCTACTCACCTGGACTTTCTGTTCTACATGTAAAAGGATGCTAAGAAAACCGTCAGTGGCTTGGGCCTGGCATTACATAAGTAAGATCTCACTTCTCAGTTTTCCTCCCCAAAAAAGTACTACAATAAAAAGCTTTTCATGTGTAATTTTAAAGTTCCCTTTGAAAACAAAACAAATACTGTCAGTACTTTTAAACAAAGGCAGGCTCACTCAAAAGGCAGTATGGATAATTCTTTACCTGCTTTGTAGGCGATATAGGAATGAACAATTGCTAAAGTTCCAGGCCATGGAATTGCTTCTTCTTTCTTCAGCATCTGAAAAGATTTTCAAATTTTATCCTTGAGAAAGAAGTATAAGCACACATCCCCTGTGTAACAACAAGCAACAGTGTCTGTCGCTATTGGCAGACAAAATCCAGGAAGGATTTATGGTGGCAGTATGGCAAAACCCATGGCTATAGTTTCTGGACTACGAAGTTCCAGTTTACCAGCATGAGAGAATAAAATGGCAGAAGAGCCAAGCCACCTGAGCCCCGGCGTAGGCACAGGTGGGGACTAGGCTGGGCGTTCCCAACTTTTCAGGCCTGCTGCATGACCCCCAGCTACGCCCCATGGCCAGAACCATCAGCACACAAGCTGCACACCTGCGTGATGGCAGCGCCACAGGCAGGATCACCCCTGACCTGACACGGGCTGCCTATCTCAGTTTCAGCTTATATGTCCCTCAAAGACAGCCTGATCAAGGAAATTAAATACAAATCCCAAACACTGAAGTATAATCTAGAGCCCATGAAGAAAATTATCAGAGGGTCACAAAGCAGCATCAGTATGAGGACTGTCTCTACTACATCACGGAGACAGGAAGGACGAAGACTAGATATTTAAAGGGGGAGACCAGAAGTCTCTCAAATCAGAATTCCAAAAAATCGAGCAGGGCTCCTAAAGCTTGCTGAGTACTGGGCTTATTTATTTACTATTTATGTGCTTGCCTACTTTCAAAAAGGTCTCAGGACAGCTTATCATAAAAACATAAAGACATACATGAATCATTGAGAAAAAAAAAATCAGAAACTAAACAGAAAGGGGAGGGAAGGAATACTGTTTCTCTTCTTTCAAGTGCATTAAATATTAAGACAGTACTGTACAGTTAGTGCTCTGATCCTGATGAGAACACAGGTTAAAAGTAAAACTGTTCTTATTTGAACTAAATGATCAATTGCGCATTCTCCTTTAAGGATTTTATTTCCAGAGTTTCAACCATATGCTGAGTTTGGACCATTTTTAGAGAATGAGGCAGACAGTACTGTGAAGTTTTAAGGGTAACGGTAATAAAAAGATACATCATTTCAAATAGAGAGAAGCAGTTAGGGCTTCTCCGCCTTACATGAGTCACTGCCTCATGAACTGAGGACCTCGGAGAGGAGAACCTATGCAGGTGAGGGCTGTCCTGTAGGTATGGCAGACGTGGCCTGGAGAGCTACCGGAGTGGGAAGAGACTGTGCTGCTCCCCCAGATGAGAGGGGAGGGGGGGTCTTTCTCGTCCTCTGTCTCTCGTCCTTTCTGACCCACCCCCACATTACCTGGTCCTGACATCTGGGACAGATCCACATGCCCTTGGGAATCGTTTTCAGAGGAGGGTCTAAGCAGTCCAGATGATATACACGGGAACACGTGTCACACATGAGCAACTGGCCACTTTTTCTGCAAACACTGCAAAAATCTTCATGGATATCACCCTATGACATTGTGAGGAAAGGTAAAGAAAGGACAAAAAGGTAAAAGCTGAATGTTAACATGCACATTCTGAATACACATAATAAATGTATTAGGACAATCAGCTGTGCCCCTCCAACTCATTACAAGAGTGCTCAGGAAAAGCAGGAATTACCAATGGTGCAAGCCCCTGACCTGGTCCATACAGTTGGGGCTCTCCAGGTGGGGCCGGTATTCTTAAGAGTTTACAGGAGACTGTAACTCTGTAGTCACCCAGGCCAAAATGAGCTTTAGAGGCGACAGCTCAGCATTTATGTTTCAGTACAGTCCAACCCACAAATCATAAAGTTGAAAGACCTTGAAATCCATTCATCAAAGTGTTCCACAATACGATAGCAAAAATTCCCATTACCTATCGTTTTTCAGGGGAGTTGAGAAGAATTGGAAAAGACAGACAGACAAGAAATGGAGACTTTTGTTAAACACTTTGCTTGTTCTGGGAGAAAAACTATAGTCAAAATTCACATGGGAAAGGATTAAGTCGGGAGCACGTTAAGCTCCTAAGAGCATTCTAACAGGAAGAATTAAAAAGCCGAACACCTGACAGTGTTCTCTTAAAACCAGTACTTGGCATTTGCTGTGCAATGGCCCATTCTATTCCGGGAGGCTTTATTCCTCCCTGTGAGATGCTTCACCAGATGGAAGAAGAAGAGCAGCCTCAGTGTGCCCTGCTAGTCCCCCCCTCCCCCCACCAGTGACAGTTCTGGAACTCAGGTGAGTCTGCGGGAGCCCTCACGACAAAAGGCACCATCAGGAAAAAGCAGATCTATTTAAAATTTGGAGAGAACACATTTCTTAAAAATGAGGTATTAAAGAGGAGGTTTCCAGCGAGTCAGTCCCTGGCCCGTTCTCTGCACAGGATTAATGCTGCTGCTACGGACACCAGGGAAGGAAAGACCGAGGGGTCATGCCAGGGGTTAGCTAAGAAGGCAGTGCCACAACTTGGGGCAGACTCCTTTCTCACTTCTAGCGTGTTGTTTAGAACTCCAGGCTATTCTGCCAGAAGGCCTATTACAGAAACTCTGTACAGGAAGCAAAGATAGAGCAAGGCTCAGTTCTTCCCTTCTATGATACAACCTTTCAGCCACCACTGCAGAAAGTGAAAGTGAAAGCCGCTCAGTCGTGTCCAACTCTTTGTGACCCCATGCACTACAGACTCTGTGGAACTCTCCAGGCCAGAATATTGGAGTGAGTTGTCTTTCCCTTCTCCAGGGTATCTTCAGGAATGTTATCTTCTCAGACCTACAATTTCTCTCCAAAGGAAAGGAAAGGAGACTATCTGGCAGTATCTACATATTTAGGGTATCTGGTGAAATAGAAAACTGGCTGCAAAAAGTTGAGAGATACATCAAAGTGTGGATGGATGCTAATCTTTTTTAGTAAAACAATGCTACCTTTGGATAATTAAAAAAAAGATACCCAGTACATGTGCAAAAATGCTGCAGGAGAAGGCAGCGTAACAGTTTAACTTCAAAGGCACTGAAAGACATGAAGGTTTCTCTCTTAGATTAACTGTGACTTTCTTCTTTTGTTCTTAAGATCAGGCTGAGGGGAGTGCTCCTCTAGACAGCTCATTTTTCTTAAACCACAGCCACATGCTTTAAGTCTGCAACTTTATAAGGAGTTTAGACAAATTTTAAGGTTTCTGAAACTCTTTTACATGAATCACAGGTAAAATTATCAGTGATGAAGTAAATGAGGCAAACTGGACATCTTATCCCGAATACCCATCTTATTTTTTGGGTAGAGTTCTTGTTCACTTCCCTTTGCTACTGAGTAAGGAGACCATCAGGAAGTGGAAGGTGGAGAGTACATAAAATAAAGGTTAAGTAATTTCTTTCAAGTTCCTAAAGGAAAGAGAACTCTTATTTACATATCCTATAGCAGCAGTCCATAATCTTTTCAGTGTGAGGACCCCTTAGCAATTTTAAGAATTAATAAGCGCTTTGTCTACCTCAAAGTGCTCTTGTTTACTTCAAAGTGCTTTTGTTTATGTGAGTTCTAACTATTGCTATTTATTGTACTAAAACTTTTAAAGCTTTTTTATTTTGAAATAATAACAGAATCACAGAAAGTTACAAAAATCATGCACTGAAAAATGTTAAAACCTAAGAACACACAGGCACACCTTTGGTTAGCCCTCAGTGATGACGTCATCACTGATCATGTCGTATGTGGAAAACGTCACTGTCCTACGCTTGAGAGAATGAGAATGAAGACGGCAATGAACATTTTAGTGCTATCATGAAAACATTTCTGGTTTTATATTTTGATTGATACTATATTTGAAAATACATATTTTGAACCCATGAAAGAGTCTCAGGGACATGCAGACCACACATTGAGAACTACTGCCCATCAAAATGGAATATAAAATGCTAGGATATGTATTTCAGCCACACAGAATTGATTCTTTGCTTAAAGAGAGCAGAGGAAGTCCCACAGAGGTGCTGCCCCAGGTCCAAAAGCTTATTAGGCTTCGGTGACTGACCAAATTACTACCATAAACCAGACAGCAAGCTGAATGATGGCTGACCCAGGAGTCTCTGCTAGGAGCTGAGGGGTCTTATGTTTTTGGGAAACACCCTGGCTATATCAATCACAACTTCATCGTTTGCTAAAAGAATTTTCAACCATGTCAACGTATCTTTTCTTCTCACGAAAACGATGACAGTGGCAACAGGTATATCCAAAAGATCAGTGACCGGCTGGGTCTTATATCACTAGCTCCTTCTGGATGATTATTGATCCCCAGGAAGGGCTTGCCTCTCGACCGTGATTGTTTAATTAACGTTGTTGGGGTTTACGCTACCTGGAGGCAAACACAGATAGAGCCCTGCGTGCTGATTTTAATCACTGCCACTGTTAGGACACTGAAGAAGTAGAAGTCAATTATCTTTAAAGAAAACCCATTCCACTAGGGTTTTTATTTATTTGGTTTCTTTGGGTCTTAGTTGATGCATGTAGGATCTAGTTCCCTGACCAGGGCTTGAACCTGGGCTCCCTGCAATGGGGAGCATGGAGTCTTAGCCACTGCACCACCAGGGAAGTCCCATCCATTCCACTAGGTGTAACCTAGAAGGTTCTCAAAATATTTAGTGGTTTTAGAAAAGCTTTATTTCACCTTTAGTTTCCTGGAAAGAACAAAGTTTGCATTTTAAGATGAAACTTGGCAGAAGCTTTTCAGTTTGTGATTTGATCTGAATGGATCCTTTGGGTTCAGTCAAATAAAATCATAAACCCTCTAAGTAAAAAGTCATAAAAATAGCATTCTTTAGCAATGATAACTCAATTGCAGATCCACAGTCACCTGTTCACCACCATTTGTGCATCACCTTGCGAAGGATCCCTACCACGAAACTGTGAGCTGGCGACACCTTGGCAATGCTTCAACTGAGGAAAATGGAGACCATCCTTGGGGCCAACAAACAGGGCTTCTGACAGTGTCCTGGTACTCTAATGAGTAATAGGACAGGCAGAAAATCTGTGCCAACCAGTAATGCCAAAAGCCAACGCTGAATCTTGAGAGCAAGTCTAGGCCTGTAGCCTTGGTTATGTCCAAGGAAGGAAACCTGCCCGAGAAGACGACTCTTCCATGACCCTGGTCCTCCAAAGACAACACTTACTTTGCTGCTTCTGGAACTGTAACTCATGCGCTGCATATGGTATTCTTTTGCTCTTTGGAGAGAAGCAGACCACTAATAGAGGAGGGCATGGCAACCCACTCCAGTATTCTTGCCTGGAGAATCCCATGGACGGAGGAGTCTGGTAGGCTACAGTCCATGGGCTTGTAAAGAGTCAGACACGACTGAAATGACAGCATTCGTGCGTGCAGATCATTAATAAGTACAAAGAGAGACTTCAAGCTGAAAGGACATTTTACCTGAAGATGTAGCTTCAGGTAAAGACAAGCTCTGTAATCCACAAAAGAAACGGGTCACGTACAAGATTAACTCCTTGGTCTCTCTTCTCAAACCTGCTCTTGTCATTCCATTAAATGGCAGCGTCATCCTTTCAGTTGTTTAGGCTAAAATCTTTGGCTTTTCTTTTCTCTTACATCTAATTCTGCTCATTCTTCAAAACAGACACAGACCCTATCAGTTTTCTCCACCTCTGCTTCTGCCACTCTGCTGGGCCAAGCCATCGTCAGCTCCTGCCCGGATGTCTGCAACGGCCTCCAACCTGGTCTTTCTGTGCTTCCACCCTGTCCTCCTCAGTCTCCTATAAAATCCAAGTAAATTCTGCAAATGCCTTAAAAATAATAAACGCAGGCAAGCACCATCAAAAGACACTAAAATCACTGAGTAAGACTGCTGGTCAAGGCTATGGTTTTTCCAGTGGTCATTCATGGATGTGAGAGTTGGACTGTGAGGGAAGCTGAGCACCGAAGAATTAACGCTTTTGAACTGCGGTGTTGGAGAAGACTCTTGAGAGTCCCTTGGACTGCAAGGAGATCCAACCAGTCCATCCTAAAGGAGATCAGTCTTGGGTGTTCATTGGAAGGACTGATGCTGAAGCTGAAACTCCAATACTTTGGTCACCTGATGCGAAGAGCTGACTCATTTGAAAAAACCCTGATGCTGGGAAAGATTGAAGGCAGGAAGAGAAGGGGACAACAGAGGATGAGATGGTTGGATGGCATCACTGACTCAATGGACATGGATTTGGGTGAACTCCGGGAGTTGGTGATGGACAGGGAGGCCTGGTGAGCTGCGGTTCATGGGGTCGCAAAGAGTCAGACACGACTGAATGACTGAACTGAACTGAAGACTGCTGGGGTATTTTTACAGACTCAAAGCTATCTGCACCTAAGGTAACAGGCACCTTTACGAGTAGAGACATTTGATGGAGTCTACCTTAGAGATGAAAGCTAACATCAGCAATGAGGTGGATGGACAACACATGCCTCCTGAGATGCACTGACACGGGCTCATCATCATGTATTTAGTGCTCCTACAAAAATGCACACCTGGAATCTATTCTTGAGGAAACAATCAGATCATCCAAATGGAGGGACACGCTACACAGCACGTGGCTTATCTTTTAAAAAATGGTAATGTCATGAAAGACAAAGACGGGCTGAAAAACGGTTCCAGAGTAAGGAGACTAAAGACAAAGCACCATAAAAATTAATGTCAAAAATGATCTTGGATTGGATCCTGGAACAGAAAAAAAACAAACTGCCACTAAGGCATTTACTGAGACAACTGGAGAAATCTGAAAATGGGCTGTATATCATCATAATAATGCCTTATCATATTAAAGTTCCTCAATTTGCTAAGTTTATTGTGGCTATGTCAGAGAATATCTTTGTTTTTAGGAGATATATACTGAAGTATTTCAGGTAAAGCTTCGTGATGTTTGCAACTTCTTAACTAGATCGGCAAAACATGTGTGTGCGGAGGGGTGGGGAACAGCAAACGTGGCAAAATTGTACCAGTTGGTGAATCTAGGTGAAGGGTATACATTTGTTCTCTGTATTGTTATTGAAGCTTTTCGGTAGGTTTGACATTTTTTCAAAATAAAAACTGAAAAGTAATGCCACTCTTCTAGTTAAACCCTCCAGGATCTCCCGTCTCATTCAGAGTTAAAGCTGCAAGGCCCTACATGGCGGGCCCTGGCCCTCTGCTGTCTTCCTCCAACGCGCTCTTTCGCGGGCTCGCCAGGAGCCTCTCCACACCATGCGCACTTCCTCCTGTGAGCAGAGCTTCTGCTCTGTTGTTCCCTGACGTGGGATGCCTCCCCACAGATGTTCCTACCTACCCCACTCCCATCAGAGAGACCCTCTCTCACCGCTCTCATAAAACAGGGCCTCCTGCAGTAACTCTGATCTTGTGCCCCTTTTCTTCACTGCACGTTTCATTACCTGACATTTAAATGTTCATTTGCTTAGCCGCTGCCTCTGGCCATGCAATGTGAGTTCCCTGAGGGCAGGGATTGGTTGTGTTCCCTGTTCTGTCCCCAGCCTCAAGAGCAGGACCTGCTCAGCAGAGGGTGTGCAGCATCTGTTAGGTGAGGCGGGGGTGGCGCAGTTTACATGCCTGCAGCCTCAGGGGCAGGCTGATGCTTTCTCAGGAACCTGTTTCTGATCAAATTCTGCTGAATAAAGTTGCTCGAAGGAAAAGTTTTCCATGTCTTAAATTCTACTTGAAGGAAGAAACAAGGACTGCTGGTGGAAATGTGCGCCTTTGTCCATCATCCCCACTCCCCAAAACTGATGACAAGACGCCTGCATACCTCTCAGTTACAGGAGCTGACTTCCCCACCCCATCCCTCTTCCTGAGAACTCCTTCACTGCGGATAAAATCCAGACTGAGAACCCTGACCTAGCTTCCTGATGTGTTATTTAACATGATTCTCAAGTTCATGGCAGGACCTGGGGCCCTAGCAGAAAGCTGCCTCACATGGCAAATAGTGTCCTGGAGGGATGACTGCTATTCCAGGATTAGTCAAGGAGATGCAGCTGGTAAGGAGACAACATATGATCACGGTTTCCCCGATTTCAGGTCTGAGAAAGAGAGTGAGCTTTCCCCAAGTTACTTACGTCTGTGGAGGTGGGGCTGGGCAGGGACACAGGCTGAACAGATGCAGGGAAAGTGAATGTGGTCTCTGTCTTTTCATTTTCAGGGGAGTCAGGATGACTGGATGGGGGGGATGTTGGGGTAAGGGCTCCAAACCCCAGCACTGCATTGTATTTTGGAGGACGACCTATATACCAAGAGAAGGGAACAAAAGGGGAAAAAGGGGGGAGGGAAAGAAAGGGGGAAAAATGGTCTTACATACCTTTGGCCAGTGTTCCTCATTGGCTAGCATGGAAAAGGAAGTGAGGTAGCAGACAGAAAGTTAATACAACAGTCTCAAAGAGAGGAAGAGAAGCAAAGATTTAAATGTCATTAGAAACAAATGCATGAGTCTCGAAGGGAGGATAAGAGAGTCTCAGAGAATGGCAGGAGATTCTGGGTCATATGTTAAAGGTCTTCATCTTGGGCAGATTATAGAGACACTCCTCAACTATTACAATCTGAGATTTCTAATGGGAAACAAGATATCAAAGCTCAATGGGAGTCAAGGCCAGGGATAAGTATTTATTTTCCCGTGTCTTTTGCACGTTGTTCCCTAAGGTTTTTCTGCAATCGCTATCCATATAATAATATTAATGATTCTCAGTTCCCAGAGATATTCTCAAGGACTTCTGATTGTCCTTTTCTCTCCTATACACATTTTGGTCACTTCACTTTATGAGGGTGGAGAAAGGCAAAGGGAAGAGGCAAAATTCAAGTTAACTACTCTGCCCCTTGCTGGCAGAGCTAGTAAGAGGTATGTTCTGGGAGCAGCTGAAACCTAACAGCTAAAAAGATGTTGTGGGCCTAACAACAACTTTAAGTGTGCCTGGACTCAGATACCCTCCCCAGTTGATCAAGGAGTGCTCCCTGCTTCTATCACAAACATTCTGGTGAACTACCTGTCCTAGAGTCTCAGGTAAGGCCCTGTCATCAGTAACACTGCTAACTCAGAGAGCTGGTCTGAGCAGGAGCATGTTGCATCAAACTTCATGGCTACAGAGAATCTACAAATGAGTCCTAATGGGTGTCAGAAGTACAGGCCAACCCCTCTTGCCTTATGATATATCAAGTCAGGGTCTTTGTCTTCCAGGGGCCAAGGTTATGGCTTCTAAGATGTCAAGTGATCAAAAGTGTACACTCAGCATACCACAGGCAAAAAAAAAAAAAGTACACAACTGCCTACGAGCACTGGTGAACGGTATATGGGATCATGACTTTGCCAACAGTTATTATTTATATTAGAATTATGCACAAGAGTCATGATTCGTCAGATATTACATAAACATCACCCATCTGTGTTAAACCGGCACTGTCTGCAGTACAGAGACAGATCATACTGGCTTGTCTTTTCTAAGGTATTTAGTGCTGCTAGAAGGGAAAGTGGAAGATGAATGCTCTTTGTTTACCCACAGAAGGTACGTCCTAGGCATTGTGAATGCAGGCTTTCATCCTCTGACCTTGGCAAGAGATGCCAAGGTCTTTCTGGCTCATTTAACCCCTATCCTCTTAGCAGATACTGCCCACTGGCAGACCAATTAACTGTAGCTTCTGGCTGGGGGCTCCTCTCTGAGAATTATGTCAGAGGTCACTAAAAATTGCCAAAAAACAAAACAAAACTACAGAAAATAACCCATGACCCAGTGGCCTAGGGATCAATATGAAGCAAGCCCAGTGACTCTGGGACTCCCATCTAAGTGTGTTTTGGCTTCCAGAAGGAGGGACTGATGAAACACTGGAATGGGTCACTAAGGCGGTGTGGTATCTCTCTGAGGGGAAGAGGTGGGCATGGTATAGTTGGAGCCCTGCCTAAGGCAGACAAAGGGTCGGGGTGACCGCCTAAGCTTCCAGCAGCCCTGAGACAGCATGTGCACGCACACAAATCAGCATGCTACTCCACTCGCTCCGCAACCTTTCTGGCCTAGAAATGTGATTCAGGGCCGCATTATCATGTGGAGAAAGGGACCTTGGGCTGTATTACTGCCATCAAAGAACAATTTCAGAGCCCTGTTTATGAGCTCAAACTCTGAGCCATTAAGACCTATTTAGGCCTACTTGCGGTGAGAGTGGAGACTGCCCTGAGGGTGAGGTGGGGGACACTGGGGGACGGAGCTCTTCAGGAGTTTCTGCTTTGGGGAGCCTGTTTTGACAGTGATCTTTTCTTCCTTAGTTGGAGATGCTCTCTTCTCTCATACATTCTAAATTCTCAGTGTGGCTACCCCTCTCCTTCCTAGGAAGCCTGCAGCTCACAGACGCTTAAGAGTGATGCTCTGTCCTCACTGCGTCAGGACCATTCAGATACTACTAAGAACACCTTGGCAACAGCAGCGTTCTGTTTGGCTCAATGATGCTAAAACGCTTCCTCTTACAGGGTGTTCTGTTCACTGTGCTATTCATCAACAGCCTGGTGGGCCTGGGGCACAAATGCTGCATTAAGCCATTCCCCTGAGCCAGCTCTGCCAGAACCCCAGGAAGGCAGCTGTGATCCAGTAGACTTCTAATAAGAAATCTCACTCTCTTTTCCCCCCATTCTCAGAGAACAGCAACAAGACTATTTTCAAGGGGTACAGGAATTAAGACAGGACAATGGGAGGAGGGAGGGGAAGGAAACACACACAGAAAGCAAAAGCAGCAGCCAGGGGGAGACACAAAAAGGCACTCACCTCTCTTCCGGGTCCCTGGATGCATTGTACTGTTCAGGTACGTGACTGCACTCTTCTTGCGCTTTGGGGAATGAAGACGGAGAGGTGACTGGCTGGACAGCGTGGTTATTACTAAACTGGCACAAGCTAAAGACCAAGCACTGCAGGCCCGCCAACTTGCCAGCCTGTTAGTGCTGGTCACCCCATGATGTGGGGTTATTATGTGTACTTGGCTCTGAGAGAATACTCCAGAGAAGCCTGTCTCTGCTTTCAGGAGACAGTCATACTCAGATGACAGGATGAGTTAAATTTTTAAGGTAGGTTTGTAGCTACTTGAACTTTGGGAAGAAATTAAGGGGGAAAACAGTGAGAAAAATGAAATAATGGGATCGGCCAGAGAAAAATCCACCATTTTACAAAGCTGGCCAAGCACAACCTGGGTACTGCTCTTAAGCAGGTTTTCAGAGGGGACGCACTGCATGAGTTGTGGATAAAACTGAACACGTGAAGGAAGGGCCGGGTGTTGACAAGAGTACCTCCGGCTCAAAGACCGCACCACTGTACACCGGGTTCGCTGTCGTCCTTCTTTTCCGCTCCTGCCTCTTGCTTTGGATTTCTTGGGAAAGCAAAAGGTTTGGATTAGAAGAGAGGCACGGAGAACCCCAACACGCTTGACTTCCCTGTCTACCTACTGGTCTTCCCATGACAAGTTAAGGAATGAGAGCAAGTATCTCAGTTCCCCTGCAGCCTCAGCCAAGGCCAGCACGTGGCTGGGAGCAAACACGCGGGACCGTTTCCTCTTGCCTCTTGGAGGGCAAGGCCGTGCTGTCCTACAGGGTGGCTCTCTGTGGACTGAGAGCTTAACAGTAGACCACACTTGTCAACAGCTGTCCTGATCTATTTTTAGGTCATTGCAATACAGATGTGGATGAAATTTATCCACAGACCTAGACTGAGTAAGCATAGTTTACCATTCTTGAATTAAATAACTGAGAGAGGTACAGCTCTGCAACTATTCCTAAGATTCTGATAATCAAAAGGGACAGAAATTCCAAGACTTGTCAGAGGGCCATTTGCTACTTTGTGCTGCCAGGAGAAAAAAAAATAGTTTCTCTAAGTGAACAGCAGTCCCCTTAATCCAGGCAAGTAGGGAATTTCCCCAGGACAATAGTGTGGATAAATATAGACAGGAGAGAAGCTGAACATTAGCTAGAAGGAAGGTAAGTTTACTCCAAAAAAAAAAGTCCACACTGGTTGAATCATACTGTGTTCCAATTTTCAAGTCTAACAATAAATCAAACACTGTTTTTGAGAACAAAGCTCTAGGCCAGAAGCAAGGCAGCACCATGAATGTCTTCTCTTACCTTCTAGATGGTCATGTGTTACCAACCCTAGAGACACCATGAAGGCAAGTTTCTGTGCCAGAGAAACAAAAGAAGAATATACTTCAGTTTGGGTTCTCACAAAGCCAACTGCATGTTCCCAGTTAGACTCCTAGGGAAAGCCACCCAATGGCTGGTGGCAGGAAGAAAGCCAAGTTCAGGTGAGAAAGGAGCAGGCACCCTCTACTCTCAGAAGCTATGAAGCTGCCCGGGAAGCTTTCTGATCTTACAGGAATCAAAAGAGAAGGACTGGGGCCTGTATCTTCTACTTTCTCAATGGCAGAAATCACAATCTTGAAAGACCTAAGTTTTCCCAGAAAAATTCTCTAAGAGAAAAGAGGACTCCACACTGAAAAAAAAAAAAAAAACCAAAAAAACACACAGAGAGTGTTCCAAAGAGCCTCCCATATAACAAGCTCCAAATTTTAAGAACTTCATTTGTGATATCAGGTCAAGAGTTCTTGTATTTTTACTACCACTGACTGGACAATGAAAGTTCAGTTCAGTTTTCAGGACAATGAAAACTCAAAGCTAAGAGTTTTAGGAATGCTAGCAGGTGGTTCTGCTTAATACTGTGACTTTCCAATCAACCATGGACCTATAAATTACAGAATGATGATTTCTCTCTGACCGCCACTCTCAGCGCTCCATCAGAAGCTAGGCTGATGAGAACACTGGACTCCAAGGCTGGAACATTCGTTGCTTAAACATGGAGTGAGCAACAGATTGATTACTATTTTGCTGTTTGGTTGGATGTGAGTCTGGAAAGTATGTCTTCATTTTCTGCTATAGCACTGCATGCAGCTGCTAAATATGCCAAATGATAAATCATCAATTTCTCTAACTGATGAATAAGGAAACATCATTAGTTGACATTCCTGAAGAATTATGTATACCACAATTTGGTCTTTGAAAATCCAGACATTTTACTCTCAACATTAAACAACATGATATTTTGGCCTGAACTGACAGGTTCAGGCTACTCAAGTTACTGAGTGTTTTATAAAGATAATTTTGAACAAGTCACTTGAGAACACAGCAATGTCCTTTACTGATATTCTCAGCATCCTGAAGAAATGTTATTATTTTATTTCTTATTTCAAAAGCAGGTGGGCACTTGTCCTCCCAACAGCCCGAGTGCTTCAGTAAGGAAAAGCCTTGGACCTGCTGCCCATTCTCTACATTGCATACACTTTGCAGCTGCCAATTAACCGCATTCCTAATTTTCACTTATTCCTTCAAAACTTAAGATCAGAAGACTGTCTCCCAACTGTTCTGTTAATAAAGCAGTGTGTGAACTAACATTCTGATGCACCTTCTTTTAATCAAGTAACAGTACCCTTCTTGGTCACTCACATCCAACTCATCTTTGCCAGTCTAGATCAAGCTCATAAAAGAATTACTACATGGGGAAAAAAATCTCTTCCATAGAACTGATTTTTAGTGATAAACAGAATAAAAAGTCAAGAACTCTGGCCTCACCTATGTATCACATGTATACCAATAACTAATTTCTCCTCTTTATGGCAGTGATTCTGTCCAATTAGAAATACTGTTATTACACAAGGGTACTTGCGTGTCTCCATGGTGCTACTGACATAAGATATCCTTCAGTTTCTTTTGATAAGGGAATTTTGAATAATCTGCTCTCTTTTTCACCCTTCAAGCCTAATACTTGACACTAATTTTGCAGATGATTTTGTAAGTTTCTCAGCAACATGCATGACTAGTACTTCCTTTTGGTTCAAGTTTTGGTCTCTTCTTTAAAAAGCAGATTAAAGATTAATTCATTTCATATCATAAAGAATTATAATTTGTACTTGTTGTAGAAAAACCTAAACTGGCTTAATAAATCATTGCTCTAAAAAATGACATGAAGCTTTGATGGCTTCATGCCACTATCTGACATGGTTTCACTACAAAGAATGCACTGAGGACAGAAGGGAATGGATTGCTGGTCTAATAAAATCCAGCTATCAGATATTCGTCATCATATTACCTGTCCATATTTCTCTTTTAGAGCTGCTTGTACCAAAGTATCAATTATAATACTCTATTGTCTATGGACACACAAATTCACAATCTGTGTTTGTACCAGAGTTTTGTTTGCTATTTAAGTTTATAAGTCTATATTAAGTTGCAGTACAGATGTTACTGTTTTCATCCCTACTTCTGTGCTTCAACGATCTACTTTCGAGCTGCTGATTCATCTGGGATTTGGGGATCTAATGCAATACAATAGTAATAACAAAAATGCACATGTAACAAGTGTAATCAATAACATAGACAGACGTTAACTGAGTGAACTGGACAGCTTACAGATGCTGGGTGAGGCAACAGAATGATCATTAGGAATGCAGGGGGGTACCTGGGGAAACAGTCGTGAGTCACACAATTCACATCTGTGACACAGCTATGGAATCTGTTTGCCAGCTCGTGAACCCTACCTACAGGCTACACTCTTTATCTGTCCCAGGCCAACCTGATTTGGCAATAACATCACTGAAGAGAGAGAAAGCACAGAAGAGGAAACCAAGTGATTCAGAAAGCAAGGGCCCCCAAGGTGTGAGAGGAAGTCCCATCTCAGAGGCTGAGCCACGCCCTGGAGGGCTGGCCTACCTGAGGGTTCTCCTCCCGTTTTGGTTTGGGTGCAGCAGGCGGAGTGACGGTGCGGCTCTCCGTTTGTTTTTCATCTGTTTCTGTGTGGGATTTAACCGTCTAGAAGAGGAAAATTAAATGAAACTTCAGAATTCACTTTTTATTAGGAGAATAAAAGCAAACATACTTTGTTGCCAATAAGAAAGAAAAGAACATACTCAAACTGGAAACATTAATAAAGGAGATAATATGGGCTTCAGGTTAGAAGGGGGAGGGACTTCCCTGGTGGTCCAGAGGTTAAGACTCTGTGCTTCCAATGGAGGGGGTCTGGGTTCAATCCCTGGTCAGGGAACTAGATCCCACATGCTGCAACTAAAAGCAGAGCAGCCAAAAAAAAAAAAAAATTTACAATAGTCTATTTCTATGTACTTTAGTATGCAGGAGTAGTTTTCCAGAAATAAGTCCATTCTTGTTACATATAGGTCAAGCTCTGGTTCACAGTGAGCTTGAGATCTGAATGATGTTAAAAAAAAAAGTCTTACATACACACTTTTCTACTTCAGAAGAATTCCAATCACAGCCTTAAGAGAGGTTGCAGAACTCCCCTTACTCGGGACACTTAAAATCTGCCTGTATCATCCATTAGAGGAGAGATGCAATTGCCAAGGAAAGACTATATTGTAAAAGGCTGACATCCTGATTGCAGTCAACCTCACCTTCCAGGTACGTCCATTCAAACAAAACACCACCAGTAGCATTACCATCTTCAGACACAAGAGGAAGCTAGCAAATTGGTAGATTGGGGGCTGGGTTGGCCTTTCTATTCTAATCATGACCCAATGGCTAATTCATGTTATGAAACCCTCTGTAAATACTGAAATGATATTAGAACAGTGGATACAAAACTATAAACACAAACCTAATTTACTTTTTCAAAATTAAAAACAATGCAGATGCAAATGGTCTTTTTGTATGGCAACAAGTAATTAAATAAAAGTGAAAACTGTCTGATTATTGATGAGAAGGAGCCAAATGAAAGCCAAATGTAAAAAGAAGGTTCTACAAGCAGGATATCAAAAGGTCTCAGAAATCATTATGTTGTGAAATATTTTACTAGATCTGAAAAACAAACATCATAACAAAGACTTTTCACTTTACTTCCTGGCCACATCCATTATTTTCCTTCTGTTTCTCACATTATTCCTTTAGGAAAGTTTAAGTGTCTGCCTTATCAGTGCTGTGGCAACCACTAGGGGCATAAATGCTACTTTGTATTTTTCATCACTGTAATATTTCCACCTCTGGACTATACAGAGGCCACTTGAGAGCAGGATTGTTCTACATAACTTTAGCATCCCTTTGCACCCAGTACAGGGCCTCACCGTAGAGCAGGTATGCTGTAAAGAGATGCTGATCTTCTGAGTGGGGAGTAGAACCTACTGGAAGAATCACTTGCTCTCCTCTCTCACACACTTTTTGTTTTAACCAAAAAGGACACATTTCCCCATAAAACAAACCGCCAAACACACCTACAAAGGAACACAATGGGAGAGTAGTTTCTAGCGGTAGTTTTAAGTTCCTGCGTGCCCAGGAAGCTTATTTCATAGCTCTGTGGATCAAACAACAGGAGTCTGATGGGGGAGGGAGAAGGGGTCAATTACAAGGGCTTGCTGCTCTACTCCCAGGCTGTGTGAAGTCTCCTGGGTTTCTTATTTCCATCTCTAGGGCTGAACAGGGCTGAATAAAGCAAGTAGTGGTAATGCCTCCAAGGAAGATCAAACCAATTCCTCTTCGCTAAGGAATTTTCCAAGGTTCAAATTTTCTCTCGTGTAAGAAGAGTACAGCTATCTCAAGGTTACATAGAGAATACCAAAATCATCCAAGAAAATAAAGATAAAGCAAACGAAACAACAGGAAGGGGGACGTTCCTGGTGGCTCAGTGGTAGAGAATCCGCCTGCCAATGTAGGACACACAGGTTCAGTCCTTGGTCCAGGAAGATTCCACACGCCACAGGGCAACTTGAGCCTTGACATGACTGCAGTTCTGGCCAACTAATCTGAATGCAAATTTGTCAGGGACCTTGAGCCAGGACCACCAAGCTGAGAGGCAAACTGATTTCTGACCTCAAGAACCGTGTGGGATAATAAATTTTTTTTGTTTAAAACTGCTTACAAGAAAAAAAAACATTAGGGGAGGGAAGTGACATCACAGAAATGGCCGGACAAGGAGTTTTATAATCATTCCTTTCACTGAAACAAACATTAAGCTGGCAGAAACAGACAGAATCAACTTTTTAAAATGTTGGGATCTAATAGAAAACCGAGAACAACCAGTGAGACACCTACTGAACAGAGAAGCTGCTAGATTTTGTTAAGAAATGATTTTTCCCTCCCTGCCTACACTAGCTCAGCAGAGGCTCAGGAGATGGTAGCCTGTGCTCCTGGTGTGTTTTGCTGGACCTTGTTTTCAACGTGTGGCTGTGTATTCTGATCTGTCTGGTAATCCCCTGAGGACTGGTACAGAGGTTAACCTTTGTTTGCCCGCCTAAGGCTGGAGTGGCTTTCCAAGTGCCATCTGATGAAAGCATCTAAAGACATAAACTACTTGTAGTTATGTGTGCAAGGACGCTGGATGGAGTATGCAGCAGACAGACTCAACAGCCTAGGAAGAAGGAAGCTGAGGAGGAAGATTTCTTAGAGGAGTAAAGGCTTCAAATGGCTATCCCATACACTGAGGAATCCAGAGTGCATAGATCATTACTGGGACTAGACGCATCCTTAGAAAAGAGCTGAGAGAACCCTGAGCTTGCACCTCTGCTGATGTTTGAGATCTGTCCAAGAAAGAGGTGAAGTCTAAGACAGTTACAGGTGGCCTGTTTAGCACTGAAGGAATGCCCCTGCTCAAAGCCAATCAGCAAAGGCCAAGAGAGGGTTTTCTGTTTTTAATTTACTTATTATTACCTTTTTCTTCTTTTTGGCTCCAGCTGTTTAAGTAAATCTAATAGGACAGAGATTTCAATAACCACAGATGACAAGAAATAGTATTTGTAAAAATAGTCTGGAAAAGGCACTACACAGAAGAACAACAGAGGTTCTCAACAATCAATAACAATAAACCCTGGGGTAGGAGGAGAATCTAATTTCCAGAGTTATCACGTTGTAATTTAAAAGTGAACGTTTTTCACAATTAGGAGGCACACAAATAAACAGGAAAGTATAGCTGTTTCACTGGGGAAACACAATAATAAGACACTGGCCTTCAGGAAGCCCAGACATCAGACTCCCACTGTCTTAAATATGCTCAAAGAGCTAAAGCAAACCATGGCAAAGAACGAAAAAATAACCCAGGAGGACAACGGCTTACCAAAAACAAACAAAATATTAATACAGAGACAGAAATTATTTAAAAGCAGCAAATAGAAATCTGCGACTAAAAAATAGTTGAAATGAAATATTCACTAAAGGAGTTTAGGCAAAAGAAATAATCAGTGAACCTGAAGACAGGACAACTGAAATTAACCAGTCTAAGGAGCAGACACAAAAACGAATGCAGGAAAATGTACCGAGCCTAAGAAACCTGTGAGACACTATTAAGCATACCAACATATGTGTTGTAATTCCCAGGGGAAAGGAGAGACAAAGAAACAGAACTGATCTTTAAAGAAGTACCAGCTGCAAACTTCCCAAATTTCATGAAATACAGAATCTACAGGCATACCTTGCTTTATTTACTGCACTTCACGTTATGGGATTTTGCAGATATTGTATTCTTTACAAACTGAAGGTCTGTGACAATCCTGCCTCTATGTCACATTTTGGTAATTCTCACAATTTTTCAAATGTTTTTGTTATTATTATATTCAATAATATAAATAAAGTGTTTTGTGATCAGTGATCTCTGATGCTACTGCTGTAGAAGATTATAACTTGCTAAAGGCTCAGATGATGGTCAACATTTTTACCAATAAAGCATTTTTAAGTTAAGGTATATGCATTTTTTTTTGGACATAATGCTACTGCACACTCAGTAGACCACAGGATAAACATAACTTTGATATGCACTGAAAAACCAAAAAATTCACATGACTGCCTTTATCTGCTTTATTGTGGTGGTGTGGAACTGAACCCACAGTATCTCCGAGGTTCGCCTGTATACATCTAAGAAGTTCAATGACTCCAAGGAGGATAAACTCAAAGAGGACTTATACTGAAACACAACACAATCACACTGTCAAAAGCCAAAGAGAATCTTGAAAGCAGCAAAAGCAGAACGATGCATCACCCCTTAGTAAGGGGTCCTCACTAAGATTAATAGTCAAGTTTCTCATCAGAAACCAGAGACCAGAAGGCAATGGGATGACATGTTTAAAGTGCTGAAAGGACCTCCTTGGTAGTCCAGGGGTTAGACTCCACACTTCCACTGCAGGGGCACAGGTTCAATCTCTGGTCAGGGAGTTAAGATCCCACATGCCATGTAGCGTGGCCAATAATAAATGAAGTGCTGAAAGAAAAAAGACTATCACCAAGAATTTCATTTCCTGCAAAAAGCCAACGGAGTTCATTGCTAGCAGGCCTATCCTAAAAGAACTTTAGATTATTCAGGATGAAATAAAAAAACCTTAGATAGTAAACTAAACCCCCCTCCCCCAAAACAAAAACTTCAGTAAAGGTAACTGTATTAGTTAATGTAAAACCCAGTGTTACTGTAGCTTTGATTTGTAACTTTCCTTTTTGCTTCCTATATGATTTAAAAGAGAAATGCATAAACAGAAATTCTAAATATGTATTCATGGCTACACAATACTTAAAGATGTAATGTGAGACAACAACATAACGGCTGGCGGGGGGCAGTGGGCAGAGCTTTTGTATACTACTGAAGCTAAGCTGGGATCAAATCAAATTACACTGGTACAAAAAGATGTAAGATATGTAGATAACTAAATAGCAAAATGGCATAAGTCTGTGCCTATAGGTGACCACTTTAAATGTAACTAAACTCACAAATCAAACAACAGAGTGGCAGAATGGATTAAAAAAAAACAAGATCCAACAATATGCTCTCTACAAGAGATACATTTTAGAGACAAAGACACAAAAAGGTATCCATCAAAGAATGGAAAAAGATAGTGCAAGGAAACAGTAGTCAAAAGAGCATAGGGATGGCTATCCTAATATCAGACACTTAAACTCACTTTAAGTCAAAGATTGTTATAAGAGACAAAAAGGTCATTATATATTGACAAAAGAGTCAATTCATCAGGAAGATATGACAATTTCAAATATATAGGCACCAAACAACAGAGTCTCAAAATATATGATGTATATACTGACAGAACTGAAGGAGAGAAATAAACAGTTCTATAATAATAACTGAAGACTTTAATACCTCACTTTAAATAAAGAAAAGACCATGTACAAAGAAGGTCAGTAAGGAAACTGAGGACTTAATGTTGTAAACCAGCTAGACCTAAGAGACATACAAACAACAACCTACTCAACAACAACAGAATACACATTCTTCTTAAGTACACATGAAATACTCTTCAGGACAGACCATATTTCAGGACACAAAACAAATCCTAATACATTTTAAAAGACTGAAATCATATGAAGTATTTTTTCTGATGATAATATAAGCCAGAACTTGATACAAAGCAATACTGAAAATTTTTAAGTAGGTAGAAATTAAACAACATAAACAACCAGTGGAACAAATAAGAAATCACTGGGGAAATTTTCTATCTCCCTGAAGAATGAAAACGATAATCGTACATACCCAAACTGATGAAACACAGTGAAAGCACTGCTTGGAGGGAAATTCATGGCTGTAATGGTCTACATTAAAAAATAAAAAAGATTCCAAATCAATAACCTAAATTTATAGCTTAAGGAACTAAAGAAGAACTAAACCCAAAGCTAGTGGAAGGAAGGAAACAGTAAAAATTATCTCCACATTAGAGTGGAGATAAATGAATTGGAGAATAAAAAATAACAGAATTAATGAAACCAAAAGTTGATTCTTTGAAAACATCAACAAAATGACAAGTCTTTAGTTAAACAGGATAAGACAAAAAAAGACACAAGTAATGAAAATTAGAAATAAAAATGGTGATACTACTATGACTCTTATAGAAATAAAAAGGATTGTAAGAGAATACACTGAACAATGGTACACCAATAGGCTGCCAAAGGGGAGGGGCTTGCAGAGGGGATGGTGAGGGGCTGGGGTAGCAGATATAGATCCATCCTATATACAGGATGGATAGACAACAAGCTCTTACAGTACAGCACAGAGAACTACATTCAATATCCTACGATAAACCATAATGGAAAAGAATATAAAGATGAATGGTAACTGAATCACTATGCTGTACAGCAGTAATTAACACAACATTGTAAATCAACTATACTTGAACTTAGAAAATTTTTTAAATTGTACACCAAAAACAGATAATTTAGATGAAATGGATAAATTCTTATGATACAAATTACCAAAATGGACTCAAACAGAAAATCTCGACAGAATATACAACTAAAGAGATTGAAACAGTAATCAAAATACTCTCAAAAAAGAAAGTCCAGGACAGACAGTTTCTCTGGTGAATTCTACCAAACATTTAAAGAACTAACACCAATCTTCCTCAAACTTTCCCAAAAAACAGTTATCTATTATGAATATAGATGCAGAAATCCTCAATAAAACACTAGCACACCAAGTCCAGCAGTATATTAAAAGGATGATACACAATGATAAAGTAGAACTTATCTTAGGAATGGAAGGCATTTTTAACAATCAGTGTAATATACCATGTTAATAAACAAAGGCAAAGAAAAACAATATGATCATCTCAGTTAATGCAGAAAAAGCATCTGTGAAAACTCAATACCCATTCATGATACAAACACTCAGAAAACTAGAAAGAGGGGGGAACTTTCTCAGCTTTATAAAGGACATTTATGTGAAACCACAGCTAGCACCATGCTCACTGGTGAAATACTGAAAGCTTTCCTTCTGAGATGAGGAACAAGCGAAGTATGCCCACCTCCACCACTGCTATTGAACAATGTAGTGGAAACTCTAGCCAGAGCAATAAGGCAAGGGAAAGAAATGCAAGGCATCCAAACTGGAGAGGAAGATGTAAAACTCTATTTGCAGAAGACCTGATCTTACATACATAAAATCCTGAAGATCCACAAAGCAATTACTATAGCTAATACATGAATTCAACAAAGTTGCAAGATCCAAAATCAGCTGTATTTCTAACACATTGTAACTCATAATAGCAGTGAACAATCCTAAAAGGTAATTAAGGAAACAACTCAATTTACAATATCATCCAAAAGAATAAAAGACCTAGGAATAAACTTAACCTAGGAGGTAAAAGACTTGTATATGAAAACTAGACAACACTGCTAAGAAATAAAGAAAATCTAAATAAATGGAAAGACACCCATGTTCAAGTATAGAAAGACTGAATATTGTTATTACTATACCATCTACAGACTTAACCCAATTCCTATCAAAATTCCAACAGCTCCTCCCTCTTTTTTTTTTTTTTTTGCAGAAAGATTGGAAAAGACAAATTCTCAAATTCATGTAGAGCTACAAGGACTCCTGAAGAGCCAGAATAATACTGAAAATGAAAAATGTTGGACTCATCCTTCCCAATTTCAAAACTACAGCAATTAAGACAGTGTGGTTGGTAATAGCATAAGGACAGACATATAAGCCAACAGAATAGGACTGACAGTCCAGAAATAAACCCATACATCCATGGCCAACAGATTTCCAATAATGATGTGATGATCGTTCAAATGCGGAGAGAACAGTTTCTTCAAAAAATAGTGTTGGGAGAACTGGGTATCCACATGGACCCTTGTTTCACATTATATATGGAAAATTTAAGTCAAAATGGATTACTGACCTACATATAAGAGCTGCTGCTGCTTCTGCTAAGTCGCTTCAGTCATGTCCGACTCTTCGAGACCCCATGGACTGCAGCCTACCAGGGTCCTCCGTCCATGGGGTTTTCCAGGCAAGAGTACTGGAGTGGGTTGCCATTGCCTTCTCTGACATACAAGAGCTAGAACCATGCAACTCTTAGAAGAAAAATTAGGGTTAAATCTTTGTGACCTTAGATGTGACAATGGTTTCTTACCTATGACACCAAAAAGCACAAGGAACAAAACTATATCCCCAAATCTCTCAAACTATCTGGATTTCTGGTTTTTATTTATTTTTGGCTGCGTTAAGGCTCCGTTGCTGCACAGGCTTTCCTCTGCTGTGGCGAGCAGAGGCTACTTTCTAACTGCAGTGTGCAGGCTTCTTATTGCAGTGGCCTCTCCTGTGCAGAGCACAGGCTCTAGAGCGCAGACTTCTCTCATGGCTCCCAGGCTCTACAGCGCAGGCTCCATAGTGTGGCACATGGGCCTAGGTGCTCTGCAGCGTGTGGGATCTTCCTAGATCAGGGAGCAAACCCGTGTCTCCTCATTGGCAGGCCGATTCTTTACCACTGAGCCACCAGAAAAGCCCTCTGGCTTTTCTTAGAGAAGTTTTCCATATGATAAAAATTGACTACTGTCAAAAAGTAGCTGCCTCCTTGAGACGGAGTATATTACTCTGCAGTTTACCGCAGTCTTTTCTACTTTTCTATTCTTGACACCAAGGCCAAAATGTCAATTTTGTCACACTGGTCTTACTATTTCAAAGATAAATTAAGAATACGACTGTGATATCTCTTGTATTCATGCTCCCATTGAAAGCGGGGGAAAAAAAAAATCCATTTGTTTACTCCCAATCTATGTTATTTATTTTTATTTCCTACTCTGCACCTGTATGAATTTGCAAATCTTGTTCTTTTTTGGTTTTAAAAGATAGAAACCAAGAACTCTGAAAAATACTAGAACTAAATTAGCCACATATACCTCTGAATTACAAGTTCACCTTTTGAGGCCATGATGCATGAATAATCAAAGTCAGACAGCTGCAAAGGTTTTCAATGTCCAAATGGTTACACCAATCAAGGTTAAAATTTGGATTGAGAGCAAAGCAAAATCCATCTTTTGGTCACTTGGCTCTGTTTTCTCCACTGGAGGGCAAAGAGTCACTACCTCAAATTTCCTTAAAGGGAAGACTGGGATTTGAAGATAATGTATAGGATAATATTCTCAACTTGGAAGTACTTTTTTTTTTTTTAAGAGGATATTGTGTAGGTTTCTATAAAATATAATAAATGGAAGTAGGGAAATGGGTAGCAATCTGACAAATTTTCCCATAGAACCTGGGATTTTTTTCAGCAGTCTAGCCTTGGGAAATACACAGAAGGCTTTGTTGCAGGGGATGGGATGGGATGGCATGGATAAAAAATGAATATTAATTCCTGGGAACTAACTGTACCAGGCACAGTCTAACAGACTTTAAGTGCTTTATGACTTTCTAGCATCCACAGGTGTTTAGCCCCATTTCACAGAATGCTGGAGAGGATAGAAACATGAAAGGAAGCAGAGTGGGGGCTCCGATGTAAGTTTGTCTGGCCTTACCTACTTTTCTGCCTTAAATATGTTTCTAGCCTCAAAGCTCTTTAAACTTTACCACTCAGTTTCTCACAGCCACAGTGTAATATGGCTTCCAATAAGGGATAAGACAGGGGCTCTTTCATCTGGGGTGAATAAGAAGTTGCAGATGCCTAATGGGGGCAGGGGGGAGAAGAAGTGAGACAACTGCTGTTACAGCTGATGTTACCTCTTTCCTTTCCTACAGGGAAGCCTTTGAAACTACCCAACCGGCCGTGCTTCCTCCTATGAAGGCAGAGTCACAGCACCTGCCCCAAATGCTCTAGAGACTGAGTTTTGTGATGGCACAGGCTTTAACTTACCAAGCCTCATGTCAGTACATGTAGCATAACAGCTGGCACAGAATCAACACATTTTTATTAAGTGATTGCTATCATCCTAAACAAAAGAGCAGAAAGCAGAAAGGAACCCATCTAGCCTGGTCACATACAGAATGTTAGGATACAGGTTTGGGTATCTCTATGAGGGAGGCCTGGCGTGCTGCGATTCATGGGGTCGCAAAGAGTCGGACACAACTGAGCGACTGAACTGAACTGAGGCTGTAAGTGGTACTTCCGTGGCTACATATTGCCTATCTATGAGATCTCTTAAACAGCTCTAAATGAGATACTGGAAATGAAATATGAAGAGAAAGGGGGAGAGTAGAAAGATCTGAAGATAATCCTGAGAATGGAGTCTAAAGAGAATCCTTGCTGACTGAGCTTGATAACCTGTAAGACTGCTATGCCAAGTGGTCTGCTAAACTAGAACAGCAATGACTGCATCTGTTTATTAGATCAACAAGAAGGGAGCCCACGGAATTCACTGCTGGAAAAGTTTTTTTATGGAATTATAATTAACATGAAGAGCTCTATCAATATGTATGGCTGACGAAAATATATTCAAGATATTCAAGATCTAATACGGAAAAAACAAGTTACAAAGTAATATATAATCTGATTTTGCCTTTTGCTTTAAAAAGAAAATATGGAGGAATATGATGCGAAACTGCTAGTAGCAACTTAGAAGGAAAAAATTATGGGAGAAGTTTACTCTCTTCACAGATCATGAGAAAATGCACTTTCTACCGTACGTATCTCTGTAATGTCTGGAGTTTCTTTTACAATGAATATATATCATCATTGTAATCAGAAAAAAATAAGAAATGTAAAAACGAAATGAAATGGAAAAGATTTTTGTCTCCTAAAAATATCTTGATCAAATAAAAGGTCAAAGAGAAATAACATTCTAAAATAATGTTGTGAAATCACATTCTTCTTAACTCTAAGGCTCCTCAGAGGTCGTCTGAGAGCCAGCACAGGATATGACGGCAGATGGTCTACAAACATGACTCCACCCAAACTCCTAAGCTTGGGCATCTTACTTTCCTTATTTCATACTGAAGTTCGCTGATTATAAATTTGAAAACTTCTGATCTAAAATGCATGTTAAGTCATTTATCTCTAAATATTCCTCAAAGCATTTCCTAGGGTTTGAGTAGGCTCCCCAGGAACAGATACGTGCTTTCACTTGTATTTCCTAATATAAGATTGTGGTAACCAGATTCTTAGTGCCAGATTAGCAGCATTTATGAGCTGCCTGGGTAGAAAGCCGGTATTCCACGCATGAGGCTCCTCTGTTCAAGGCGGCCAAGGCAGCAGGAAGCTTTCTCATTTCCCACCATCTGGCCAGCCTCTCTGAATCATGGTCAGCCACCCAGAAGCAGAAGATTCAGGATCACCAGAGACTATTTTCAGATGAATGAGAACTCAAGCCTGAGCAATTAGAAATAGGTCAATGACTTTTTAAAGCAACCTTCTTAAAAGAGCTTTTCTTTGCAAAATTCTTTCTTGTCATTGGTTTTTCTTTAAATGGAGTATGGTGACTGCCTATAAATCCTTCTTCTTGGTTTTAGAAGTCTTTCTGTCATAGAATCCTTATGTATTCTTGGAGGTTTAGTTCTATAGACTTGCATTTCTGACAGAAAATCTGATTTTATAAATATAAATGAAAGGCTTCAATATTTGAGCTAAAATGTCTGTAACCTCTAGAGTTAAAAGAACGCGTTTTAGAAATCTTAGTTTTCCATTGGTTCCTCACTGTCTGTAAGAGACAGGGAAAATCTTTGTCATGAAACTCTTTTGTTTTGTTTATTCTTTCTGACTTTTATAGTGATATCCTCATCTGGATGCTCACTGGGCCGAAAGGAACACGGCATTTTCTATTTACTTCCTATCTGGGCTTCCTGACTGAGGACAGAACTCATCTGTGAATTTCTGCTTCTGAACCAGCAGGGGGAGCTCACTCACACAAGAATCAGAATCCACCTACAAGGAGGTGAGGTGAAGTCGCTCAGTCGTGTCCGACTCTTTGCGACCCCATGGACTGTAACCTACTAGGCTTCTCCGTCCATGGGATTCTCCAGGCAAGAATACTGGAGTGGATTGCCATTTCCTTCTCCAGGGGATCTTCCCAACCCAGGGCTCGAACCCGGGTCTCCCGCATTGGAGGCAGACGCTTTAACCTCTGAGCCACCAGGGAAGTTACCTACAAGGAGATGGTGGGTAAAGCAACCCCAACTTTCTTCAGTAAGAACGGCCCTTTTGTACTGTGGATAAATTATCTCCTGATAAGCAACTAACAATGGTGCTGAGATAAAGAGCCTTTGAGAAGATCAAGACCCCTTACAGGCTGCCCAGCCTCAATGGGAAAGCTACTGCCAAAAGCAGGTGCATATTGTGCCTGTACCTGTTTTTCAAGGCTTGGCTTGCTAAGCTGTACAGTCTGAGGTCCAGCGAGTCTGGTCCCTGGAGTAGCTATCACAATGCTGGTGAGCTGGGCCATGGGGAACGTTTTGGCTATGGTTGCAGTCTGCCCATTGACGACACGGACGGGGTGGATAGAATTCTGGGAGGTAGGGAGGGTCGTGGGGGTGAACTTGGTCAACATGACGGGCCTCTGGATAAGCTGAGGAGCTGCAAGCATGGGAGGAGGTGCTGGGGCAATAGGAATGTTATTCTGGGCCACAGGCTTGGGTCGAACCTATGGAGAAAGAAAGAACAATTATCGTATTACTTAAACTTCTCAAGTCCTATAAGCTTTAGACACTGCCAGATCTTCTACACTATATATGTGAAATGGTATTCAGTACAAATATTTATTGATAGCCACTTTAGAATTATCAATTCTACAGATCTCAGGATATATAATATTACAGAGATGCATCAGCTCTTAAGAGGATCCAGATGCTATCCTAGAATGTAGATTTTCTGATTCCAAACCATAGCTCCCTCTCCTATACCATGCTACCTCTTCAGGCTAAGATCAGATGCCTAATCCAGAGACTGGCCCCACCCAGAACTTGTGCCTAGCACACTGCCAGTGCCCTGAACTCGCACCCTAGCTTTCTTCACGCCCACAGCTTCAGTTCACTCTCATCTCTGGCCCTCTAACTCCCCGTTCTCAGCCAGTCCTTCTCTAGGTTTCCCGTGGGGCTTCCTCTGCTCTGCTCAATCCAAAACACAACTGTTTCTCAGGGTTTTGTCCTGGAACCCCTTTACTTCCCAATGTCCTCACTCCTCCTGGGAATTCTCACGCATCCTATGGCCTCAGTTACTATCTACATACTGAAGACTTCCACACTTGGATCTTAGGACCAGACATTTCCTGAACTTCAGAATAATTTGTTCATCCCTCTGTTATACATCTCTACTAGGAAATTTCACAAGAAGTTCAAAATCAACATGTCTAAAACTTATCAACTTCTTCCAATCCTTTCTTCTTATAATCATTACCTCAGTAAACGTCCTTTTCTTACTAGAAAAAAAAAAAAAAAAAACTTCCGAATCATTCCTAATGCTTCCACTGTACCTCTGCTTCCTAAATCCCTTCTCAAATGTGTCTACTTTTCCATCCTCACTGCCACTACTCCAGCTGTGTCATTTTACTGAAACAGGGGCAGAAAACTGTGATTAAAAACATGGGATTATCCTTGCCTGTGTTCAAATCCTGGTTCTACCACTTACTAGTTAGCTGTGTAACCTAAGGTAACCTACCTGATCTCTCTAAGCCAGTGTTTTTTAAACTTTCTAAATTGTGACCTGGAGGCAGAATCCTTTCTTCTTATACATAAGAATTTGACCTTCAGTTAACTCTAGCTGAACACCCTTGGAAGCCTGATAACAGAAGAATGCCAACTATGTTAGCAGGAACACTGCTTATGGTAAAAATGACCTCTTGTTGCTAAATCAAATCTATTTCCATCACTTGCAAAAAAGCATAGATAGAAATCTGCTATAAACACTTGAAAAAAGAGATCAGACACCATGCTTTGGGTTTCCTAAAATGGGGTGACTCTTGTAACTGGGCATGTTCACTGCAGGGACCTTGAAAGCCACACCTACGAATTGTTGCAAGATACACTGGGCTCTTGAGAGGCATAAGGCTTCTGCGCCAGGCTCTCCCACTGTCCTGATGGAGACCTCATCTGCCTGTACCTGAGCAGTCCCTGGCAGCCACAGAGACTGTTGCATGGACGACTGTAGGGACTCCTACTGAAGAAAAATGTCTGATGCTATCTTGCTGGCAAGCGCTAGTTTCTGTCCTAGATCATTCCAAGTGGACTGGTGCAGAGAGTGGCATTTGATAGTCTTGTGAGTCTGAATACTTAGCTGCATCTAAAACAACCCTACAGTGTGTGCTGTAGATACATAATAGGAAATATGTTTTACACTGTAAACACAGATATTTATCTACACATAGACATAGATATTTATCTATACATCTATTTTTAAAAAAACCTCATGAAACAATACTTACATGCAACATACTCTTAACATTTCCTTTCTGTTTTCTTCATGTACTTAAAAACTCTGGTTACAGACCACCAAATTGATTTCACAGTCTACTAACAGGTCATGACCTACCCTTTGAAAAACAGACTAAACCTTAGATTCTTATCTAAAAAATACACCACCTATTTTCACAGAGTTGTTGTGAGGATTAAGACAGATAACCCATGTAAAATGCCTACAGTAAGTGGCATACAGTAAGATTCTCTAAACATGAGCTATTGTCATTGTTGACACTGTCCTAGCGGTTTTTCCTGCCCCAGTCTAGACAATCACCAATCTATTCTCTACACAGTGTTAAGGGGGAATTTCCTAAAACAAAAATATAATCATGCCAAGCACTTGTTTGAGAATAATTTAATGGATCCTCACTGTTCCTAGGTAAGGCCCAATTCCTATATAGCCTCCAAGGTTCCAAAGGCACTGGCCTATGGGCTTCTCCATCCCCATCTCTTACTCTAGCCTGAGTCAGCCGCGTGGGCCACATGCTCAGCCACATCAAATTTCCTTTGGTTCCTTAAGCCTATGTGTCTCTCACCATTGTGGACTTGCATACATGTTCCTCTTTCTGCCCTGCATGTTTTTATTCCTCCTCCATAACTATGTCAAACTAACATCATTAGGACTTTAGGTCTAAGATTGAATGTCAACTCTTCAAGGAAACTTTCTGTATTACTCCAAGGATGAGCTGGGTGTCCTCATGTGTTCTCCGACTATATGGTACTTCTAACAATTGTACAGTAGCTAAGTCGTGTCCAATTCTTTGCAACCCCATGGACTGCAACACACCAGGCTTCCCATCTCCAAAGCTGGCTCAAACTCATGTCCACTGAGTCAGTGATGCCATCTAACCATCTCATCCTCTGTCACCCCCTTCTCCTCCTGCCCTCAATCTTTCCCAGCATCAGGGTCTTTTCCAGTAAGCTGGCTCTTCACATCAGGTGACAAAAGTATGGGAGCTTCAGCTGTAGCATCAGTCCTTTCAATGAATATTCAGGGTTGATTTCCTTTAGGATTGGCTGATTTGATCTCCTTGCTGTCCAAGGGTCTCTCAGGAGTCTTCTCCAGCACCACAGTTTGAAAGCATCAGTGGACACAGTGATGGCCGTACATGTGTCGGAAGCTGCATGAGGCTGAGAACTATCTTGAAACCCTCATATCCATAGTTCTTAGGGCCCTTTTGATACCTACAGCATTAAGGATTTACCTGATAAATGATTGATTTATCTCATGTGAGCACTGCTCATCCCCCTCCCCAAGGCAATTCAGAAATCACTAATGACCACTGACCACACACTTCCTTCCTCTTCTCTCTTTGTCTGAAAGCTGAGGCCTCAGATAAGAATACCCAGTCTTTCTACCAGGCAAGGCAACTCCCCGTCAAAACCCATACTGGGACAATCCTGGTAGTCTGTCATGAGAATGGTGAGCTCAGCCCAATTGCCGGAAGAGTGCTCTCATGAGAATATGGGCAGTGCTGCTTGGGTCTGGGTTCCCTAGCAGCTCCCTAGTCTAAAGCTTGATTCGCGAGACTTTGGGTTTCAGTGTAATGCTCAGCACCATCTCTTCCCAGGGAACAGAATGCCTTCTCCTAGTTGGCCTGCTACTGTCTCCTCCCTCCTCTCCTCAGCATACGGGGCTCAGCGGAGGGGGAGAGAAGTGGCAACTGCATCCCTCCCCACTGACAGGCCGTTCTGGCTGAATTCTCCCAGGAGGTCAATGTCCTAAGGTTGAAAATGGTGGTATCTTATTTTAAACTTAGACTTAGGACAATTTCCCTTTCCATACATCCTCTGCTACAGCCTCTGTCATTGCTAAAAAAAACACCCTGATGACAACATAAGCTTCTTCTGAGGGACTTCCCTGGTGGTCCAGTGGTTAGGACTCCGTACTTCCACTGCAGCGGGCATGGGTTTGAATCCTGGTCAGGGAACTAAGATCCCACATGCGTGTGGCCAAAAAGAAAAAAAAAAGGCTTCTTCATGGTATAGGGATCTGCAGCTAGAATCTCTTGCTAAGTGGGATCTGAATACAGTTGAATTGACAAGTACATTATAGGCTGCTTCAAAAGGGTCCACAAGGATTCTTGTCTCACCTAACCCATCACTGGGCTTGTCACTGATTTACTCACCTGCGGAAGAAAGTTTGGACGTGGAGTGAGTCTAGGAGGGGGGATAAACTGTGGTACTTTGATGGGCTGAGGAGGTGTTGCCTGAACCTGCTAAAAAAATGAGAAAGACAAATCAGAGGAGAAAATAATCATTTGATACAAAATAAAAGCTAGGCATCCTTTTCAAGAGTATAATTGCTTTACAATGTGTGTTAGTTTCTGCTATACAACAAACTGAATCAGCTATAGGTATACACACATCCCCTCCCTCCCGAGTGTCCCTCCCACCCTGCAAGGTCGTCACCGAGCACCGAGCTGAGCTCCCTGTGCTGTGTGCAGCTTCCCACTGGCTCTCTGTCCTACACACGGTCGTGTATGCATGTCACTGCTACTCTTCCAATTCGCCCCACCCTCCCCTTCCCATGGCCACATGTCCATTCTCTATATCTGTGTCTCATTCCTACCCTGTAAATACATTCACTGGTACTATTTTTCTAGATTCCATATATATGTGTTAATCTGTGATATTTTTCTCTTTCTGACTTACTTCACTCTATATGACAGACCCTAGGTCCATTCACATCACTACAAATGACTCAATTTTGTTTCTTTTTATGGCTGAATAATATTCTATTGTATACATGTACCACATCTTCTTTATCCATTCAGATGTCGATGGACATTTAGGTTGCTTCCGTCGTCCTGGCTATTGTAAATAGTGCTAAAGCTAAGTATTCTTAAAGGATTTTCAGCATCACTATTCTCTCAATCAGACAATATTTTCTTCAAGGTTTCACTGGAGAATTAACCATCTGAATTAACATCACCTTAAGAAACTTTCTTACTCTCCTGCTTGCATGCTTTGCCCCATAAAGTGAACCAATCAAATTTGTTTCCTTATACCTCTAATGTAGAACATAACAGACTCAGCAATCTTAGACGATTTCTTTTGACATTCAAGAACTCTTGCACTTGTGTATTTTAAAAGTCAACACTGATTCCAAAGTAAAATCAAATTTGCAGCCTGGATAGATGAGCTTTTTCCTAATATAAGAGTTTTACCTAACAGTGAATGGCTTTCTTCCTACAGAGAATTCTCTAACTCTCAGCATCTGGCTGAGTTATTTGGCTGCTTCCCTAAAGATTCCTGGGTAAGAAGTAGAGCTTCCCTTTAAGGCCCTCTAGCTTCACTCACCACTGGTCATTATTCGAAAGCCACCAAGAGCCTTTAGCTTCCACTTTAAGAACAGACCTTTAAACTGCAATTTGTATATATTCTGAAAACAATGGTGTTTAGATGGTTTCACCCTAGAAATCTCAAGAACAATTTTTGTTCAAGAACTTCTTCCTTCCAGAGGTCGTTTTTTTCTGATGGACCTTGGAAGGACACTGTTATTTGTGTGTCTCAAGCATTTTTAAAGTGCCCCAACTAACTCCAGTACTTCCTGGGTGCAATTTCAAGGAAGAGTGAACTAAAAAAATTGAGCAGGGCATCTCCCCTGAAGGAGCAGTATAGCACCAGCGCACCCAAGTTTCACAGGGAGGACTGTGGATAGGACGGAGGGAGAGATACATGACGCCGTGTAAATGCCTCTGTGAAGGGCATTTTCCCCTTTAAGTCAAGTCATATTCTGGCCATCCTTGGTGTCAGGACACCTCTACAGTTATTTAGATAGTGTGTGTGTGTTAGTCACTCAGTCGTGTCCGACTCTTCACAAACCTATTAACTGTAGGCTGCCAGGCTCCTCGGTCCATGGGATTTTCCAGGCAAGAATACTAGAGTGGGTTTCCATTTCCTTCTCCACGGGATCTGCCCAACCCAGGGATCGAACCTGGGCCTCCCGCACTGCAGACTCTTTACTATCTGAGCCACCAGGGAAGCCTCAAATACTAGAGTGGGTTGCCATGCCCTCCTCAGGGCATCTTCCCAACCCAGGGATTGAACCCAGGTCTTCTGCATTGCAAGTATATTCTTTACTGTCTGAGCCACCAGGGAAGCCCCTATAGATAGCAGGAATGCTATATTCCCTTGTCAGCCCCAAAGGCGAGTTTGGTATGGCAGAAGACTGATGGAGACTGAAAAATCCAGCAGGAGCGTAACATGGATATAACTCTACAAATGCATATCCTGAACCCTCTCATGTGGGCACACATGAGTAGCAGCTGCTGGCTTACCAGAGTGACTGTGTTTTTTGCCACAATTTGGACAGCCTCTGCCCCAGGCCCAGTGACCTTACTAGACGTCTGGAGGTTGACTGGTGTGTTCTGCACATCAGTGCTGAGCACAGCTTTCTGACTGTTGATGGCGGTCACCATAGCAATGGTAGGTCTCTGGCCCACAACAGAGGCAGGCATGGTCGCAGTTGCTGCTTTCAAGACGAGAGGTAGTGTCTTTGTGGTAATCATAGAAGCTGTAGTTACAGTCTTCTAGGAGACACGGAGAACAGATATTAGGACACTGAAGTGTCATCCCACTAAACAAAATGCTAACCTCCAGAAGGAAACAAAGCAATGGTTCTCATAATCAGTCAAGCTTTTTGGTGTAACATTTCTTTTGTGTACATAGAGCACAGTTCTTACTACAGGGCAAGACAATGTCAAGTTTGCCAGAGTTCTCAAATTTAGCTTCAAGTCTGTTTATAGTAATAACTGCAAGATAATATGGCCACAGGATTTTCAACAAGGAAAGGAGTGGGTTTACAGATACAGAATATGAGTATAACTATTTCTTCTGTTTTTTTTTTATTTTTGCTTGCTCTCAATTTAAACTTTGTAAAGGTTGCAAATCAATGAGGTACACACCATCTCTTTAACTGTTACAACCTCATCAATATGAAGAAACTTATCGTATCATTCTGGTATCTGCCTTCTGTGACACAAAGGCTGGGATAAAAAGACAGTCAGTGTGTTTTAATTCTTTTGAGTGTCACCTTGGAGAGGAAGAAAGGAAACTCACATGAGAATTAGTACAATTTGTTGCCTCAAAGGCAGTAAATCCCCAATTCTAGGTAATGAAACCTATTAACCAACTAGTATAGTAAATACCAGCTCTTGATACCAAAGGGATATGAGTCACTACCAACAATCTGCTCTCTGGAGGACTGCTGCAGAAGTGATTAAAGACCCAGAAAAAGGTGATAGGGTGGAAACAAACACCTGAGTTTCAGAAAGTCTGATAGATCAGAGTCTGAACTCAGGTGAGAGGACTTCACTGATGCTCCACAAGCACTACTGCAGCTTTGGAGCTGTATTTTTCTATTAACATAATTAAAGGAGCCAGCTACAAAAGAAGAAAATATAAACAATCTCATTTCATGGCACATACATCTATCGAATGCTACTAGTCACTCAATATAGAAATGTTTCAGAAACATGAAAATATACCTGGTCTAACTTGTTGGTTCTCATTTTAATATTACCATGTTTCATCTTTTTCTTACTCTGTACTTGCCCCGTTCAGTTTCATAGCTAACAGCCACACGTGGGTATTCAAATTAAAACAAAAATTAAAATATCAGTTCTTCAGTCACACTAGCCACTCTGAAAGTATTTATAGCCACATGTCTAGTGGCTACCAAACTGGCCAGTGGCGTTTTCAACACCACAGAAAGTTCTATTGGACGAGCACTGCCCTCAACCAGGGTGAAGGACCCCACTCTCCCTGAAAGAGATTTTAACAAATTCCTTTGTGAATTTCTATTTCAGTGTTTATGCAAGTCCTTGTGTAGTAAGTCATTTGGTTCTAAGTTATTTTTCTGCCTTAAACACTCGCATGACAACACACTTGCATGTATTATCTAACTTTTTAACACCTTTTATCCAAAAAAAGGTAATAAGCTGACCTCATCTATCCCATATTGAGAATAATTAGCAATCCTTATTGATCCTACAATTAAAATCACTCAAATGTTTCCTCTTCCCTTAGTCAATGATACAAGATGGCTTATTTTCCTTGCCACTGTCCTCTCCAGTGTGAAATGGGAGTAAAAGGGGAAACACTAATAATTATTATTTATCTTGGGAGGTAGCAGGCCATCCACTGCCTATCAGTGATGAAAACCAAATAAAAGCGAAATGCTATTTATCATCAGAAATGTTACAGTAGTATAGCAGCAAGGACTGACTTTATATTACCAGCTATCTTAATATCTGTTTTTAACACAGTGTGATATTAGTCCTATCTTTCAATTTAAAATGTTTAAATACACAGAACTTTTGAAGTGGTGGGCAAGTCACACCAGATGGCATTCAATCTTGGTACCACCACAAGTTGTGGAAGGAAAGCTATCATCAGCAGCACTCACTGACATGGATTTTAAAAACGTTTGTGCATGCTGTACTACTTTAAAAGAGGGTCAGTATACTTCTGTTTGAAATATGCTTAGTTCAGGTTAAGTCATTATCAATTTTCTGAATAATTATTCTTAAAAAGTGAGTAAAACCTCAAACTAACCTGAATTATATACTATTAACTGTAACACTAAAAAGCATGAATTTCAACAAGTGTGTTCACATGTTAGCATTTTTATTCTACTTTAGAAATATTTAGTTGTAGCTAATTTCACTCCATGTCTTCTAGCAGCTATAGAACTCTCTTTGAATATAAAGGCACAAGACCTAGTACTATATGTTCTGATGAAAAGCTTTTGATGAATATATTTGCTAACCATTTACTGACACCAGGTATTGCCACAGGTACTGGTTAGCTCTTTACTCCTGGTCTGGTGCTTATTCTATTCTAAGTGCTAGGGAACATAAACCGATCCTGGAGTTCTGAGTTTAGATGACAAAGAGAATCTTAAAATTTTGATATCCAAAACCTAATGAAAACCTCTGAGTTGTTCTGGCGGGAGGAAGAGAAAGACACAAAGAGGAAAGGTGCCCCAAAACAAAGAAAGTTATTTTTATGGAAGCTGTGATTAGTCCTTGGCTGGTTGATGCAGTCCAAATATGATCTCTTTCAAGAGATGACAGTGATTTTCCCAGTTTCATAAAGGGGTTCTTTATGGACAAAACCCAAACTGCATGAACTAGAAGTTAATGCAGAAAATACATGGCAAGAAGTACTAACAGCAAAATCTTTTTTTTTTTTCTAAGTTATTGGTTTTTTACAGTCACATGTGGCTAGTGGCTGCAAAGCATAAGGTACTGAATTTAAAAAGACCCGCTCCAATGTACAAATCAGAACTTAAGAGGGATTATTACTATGGGCTCTAATTAACTTCCACATCTATTTCAGATTGTTGGTTTAGTTTTGAATGGAAGGTAACCGTTGTACACTTGGACAGCCATCAGTAGAATTCCACTCCCTTTTGTCTGTAAGGGTTTATTTTCTGTTTGGTTTTATTAATTGCATGCTTCTTTATACCTGTATTCATTTAAAATGACAGTTGTGAATATAAGTGAAGAGTACACCTGTGTTCAACTGTTCTTTCATTGTTGTCTATAGACTGGAAAATTTTCAAAATATACATACAAACATGAGCTGGAGTTAGCTAAGTAAAGGGAACTGGTTTCCTTCCCCCTCTCTCCCTCTCGCCAGCCTTGGTACATGCTAATCACCCAACTTAAAATAAAACGCTTGCTCTTCCTAGCGTCTCCTCCTTGCTTATACAGATCGCTAAATTTATAGTTAATCCTTTCTGGACTGAAACATTTAGTATATGCCATATATTAAACTTCCCATTTGTCCCTAACCTCATGAACCTTTAATGACTCCCTATGACTGCCAAAAACCTCCAAAGTTCTGCCACACTGGAGAGCTTCCACAAGCTAGCCTCTTCCTACTTGCTGGCTCTATCTCCCTCTCCACCACTTCCTGGAATCCAAATTCCAGCCACATCAGCCTCCTTGCTATTCCCAAGGCACGCATTTCCTTTCTGTCCATACTTTGGTTCACACTTCTCTCTGCACTGTGACACTCTTTCCCCTCTGCTCCATCACTGAACCCTCTTATCTGTCAAGGCCCTGATCAAAAGCTACCTTCTTTATGTAGCACTCTCTGATCCCTCTGGTCAATATTACTGTCCTCTGGTATTTTCACAGCTCCTCATTGGTGTTTTCATTTTTCTCTTGTTAGTTGTTTACATCTTCCTCTCTTCTAAATTTTTTAAGTTCTTGAAGACAGAAACCCTATCTTATTTGTGAATCTGTCCTCTCCAGTGCCCAGCACTGGGCTTGTATATAGTAGAGATTCAATAAATATTTACATAATTAATGAAAATAATTATCATAGTTTACCAATTCTAGGCAGGGACACTGTTGTTGTTCAGTTGCTAAGATATTATTACCTCTCTGTATACTAAAAGCTAGCATATAAGGCTGCTGCTGCTGCTAAGTCACTTCAGTTGTGTCCGACTCTGTGTGACCCCACAGACGGCAGCCCATTGGGCTCCACCATCCCTGGGATTCTCCAGGCAAGAACACTGGAGTGGGTTGCCATTTCCTTCTCCAATGCATGAAAGTGAAAAGTGAAAGTGAAGTCGCTCAGTCATGTCCGACTCTTAGCGACCCCATGGACTGCAGCCCACCAGGCTCCTCCGTCCATGGGAGTTTCCAGGCAAGCGTACTGGAGTGGGATGCCATTGCGTTCTCCGAGCATGTAAGGAGCACCCAATAAATAATGATGGACAGTTTACTAACAAAACAAAACCCCCAAACTTGAAGATCTTTTGGCTTTTATCATTTAAAAAAAAAAAGGCAATATAAAACAAGCTTAGCTAAATCAGTTAAATTATCAGACAGGCTACCAGATGGAGAGGCCACAGTTTTGGGAATAGCCCCAGGCCCCTTACTATTGCCATCCCAATCCAGTATAGAACTCAGATTACCAGGGAAGGGAATAACTATTGTTTAAGGAAGGGGGCTTCCCTGGTGGCTCAGAGGTTAAAGTGTCTGCCTCCAGTGCGGGAGACCGGGGTTCGATCCCTGGGTCGGGAAGATCCCATGGAGAAAGAAATGGCAATCCACTCCAGTATTCTTGCCTGGAGAATCCCACGGACGGAGAAGCCTAGTAGGTTACAGTCCATGGGGTCGCAAAGAGTCGGACACGACGGAGCGACTTCACCTTCACCTTCAAGTATTAGTTAAGGATTTCCTCTGATTTGTGCAATATGGAATGGTACTTGAAGAAAAAGTTTCCATGGATTAATAGAGAAAACTCCTAGTACCAGGCAACAATGAATTCTAAAAAACTCCTTCCATGTAAACACTTTCTGACCAAACTGTACTTTGGAAAGAGAACAACCAATCCAACTCTGTTTAAAACTCCAAAAGAAGTAAACTGATAGGCAACCTTTTGGAAGAAATGCAAGTCCCGGTCAGGGGGGTTTTAAAGTCAGTTTGAATGCCTCATATCCAAATAGTCTTAGAGATCAGGGTAAAAATGAGGCAGACCACTCTAGCTACCTGATTTACAATGGGGACTCTTCATTTTTCCTTCTTTGGCCTTTTATATAATGTCAGTATTTCTCTTTTGGACATTGTATAGCAGTTTAGAGTAGCAAATGGACAGGTTTTTCAGTCAGAATGTCTGGGTTCAAATCTTTGCTCCACCACGTAACATTCACACGATTTTCGGCAATTACTAAGTTCTCTGTGCCTTAGTTTTCTTCTCTACAAATCAGAGATAATAATACTGTCCTAGGAGGGCTGGCAATGGCACCCCACTCCAGTACTCTTGCCTGGAAAATCCCATGGACGGAGGAGCCTGGTGGGCTGCAGTCCATGGGGTCGCTGAGTCGGACACGACTGAGCGACTTCACTTTCACTTCTCACTTTCATGCATTGGAGAAGGAAATGGCAACCCACTCCAGTGTTCTTGCCTGGAGAATCCCAGGGACGGGGGAGCCTGGTGGGCTACCGTCTATGGGGTCGCACAGAGTCGGACACGACTGAAGTGACTTAGCAGCAGCAGGAGGGCTGGGGTGAGGACTGTGCACACTGTACATGTAAAGCCCTTAGGAGAGTGCCAGTAAAACGTGACAACCTCTATCAAATGTATCTTCAGTATTCCTATAAGTATTTTTTTGCACTTGCAAAATATTGTATATGAACCAGTCCAATTGTACATAAACAGTGTAAACTATAATCTTCTGCTCTACATATAAAGATATGGTGGAGATGGTGTTGGTGGGTGAGCGGTGTCCATGCTTAGGTTTCAGAAGATCCCCAAATCCTTGAAACCATGTGCAAAAATCACTGTATTAGGTGTGAATGTGTATTTTTTCCAGAGAGGGAATCCATGGCTTTACAGAGTCTTAGAGGAGTCTGTGACCTCCAAAGACCAAGAGCCACTGTTGAAGAGTCCCATTTCAAAAGGTATGCCCACATTACATATAAGAGTGTGGAGATTGAGCTTGATTACTTCTCTTAATTGAATCATTTCTAAATACATCCTTTTCTGTGTGTCTTGAATGCCTTAATATCCTTACATTATGTGGTAGTATAAATGCCCTTTTCCGTAAAATCATTTATTTGCACAGCTACATCAATTAGAATGTTCTTAAGCTTTCCACTCCTTAGCACTATTTTTGACTTGTAGCTTCCATTTCAGATTTCCTTCACTGTATGAGAACAAATACGTATTCTCATATGAGATGAATATGAACTTGGAAGTGAATATTTCATTTCTATGAAATATATCACCTTCTAAATGCCTCTTTCTATTGGTCCCATGGGCACTGATCCTGGAATATTTCCACACCAACTGCTAAGCATTTCAGAAAAACCATTCCCGAGGATGTCAAGTCACAGAAACATTTAGAACAAGTGTAAATAAACACTTTCGGAAATTCAAAATAAGACTTTAATTCTGCCCTAATACAGAGAGGTGACTTTTCTTTGATTACCTTCTCCCCTTCTTTGGACACATGGGAAATCATTTTAACTTTTACTCCTTGGTAAAGGTATTTCTTTCTGCTGATGAATTCCAAGTGATTGTTATCCCAGACACAGTATAAAAAAGTAAGCAAAAAAACTTGTGTTCAGCGCTAGTTCAGCTTGTGAGTACAGGCTGAGACAGGACCTTGTTCTCCGTGATCAGTGACAATTCAGCCCACCGCACGAGGCGCGGGTGCCCGTGTGCACGCTACCTGTGGCGCGGTCAGGCTGGGGGAGGACGCGGCCGCCTGCGCGTGGTGGTGGTGGTGGTGCTGCTGCTGCTGCTGGAGCTGCTGCAGCGGCTGCTGCTGTGCTGTTTGTAGTTTGTTTTCAGATTGTGGCAACGGCTGTATTTGGAACTTGTCTGGTTGTTCTTGCTTTACTATCAGGTTCTTCCGTAGCTGTTCAACTACTCTTTTCTACCAAATGAGGACAAAAAAGAATAAAATCTATTAGAATGTTGTTCTATCAGCTGTAGAGAAATAGGCAGCAATTATATGCCCCTGACAACTTTTCTGGAACCAGCTAAATCTAAAATCTGTTACATCTAAAATTTAGACAACAGATAAGACAACTGAGAAGCAACCCATGGCATAAGAAACACTTCATATATAAAGGGAAGCTGAGCCACAGATGAGAAGAAAAGCTAAAGGAGGGCACACAGCAGAGCTGAGACTCCTTGACTATTATTACTTGGTGTGCCGGGGTGAAGGACAGTTTAAAGTAGCAGTAAATACATGATTCAGGAGACACACTGCCTCAAATCAAATTTCAGTTCCGCTACTTACCAGTTATATGACATTGGTCAAGTCACATAACCTATCTGTGCTTCAATTTCCTGTTCTGTAAAATGAGGTAATTAACAATAACCTTAAGACTCTTACAAGTACCAAAATGCCTCATGTAAAGTACTCAGAATTATTAGTGGTGTACATTGTTGGTCATCTTTTTTCTTTTGCATCTGATAACACAGATATTAGTCATACTAATTTTTATTAATCAAACAAACATCATGTATGTACCCAGTTTAAAACATTAAACAGACTTTAAGAAACCTCAATCCCAGCACTATGTGATATACACAACAGAGACTTTAAATTACTGAAACAGGTAACTCATGTAACAGGATTACGAAAACTTTGTTTAGGCAGAGTAGGGTTTTGAGTACATGGGATTAAATTTTCAAATAAATTTTTTTCCCTGACTTTATTGAAATCAAAGAAAATGGTGTGTTCAGAAACCTTCATTATTATAATACTACATTTCAACAAAGTTATGCTCCACGGAGGCACAGACTTAACTTTGTTCGCAACTGAACTTTGCATCTAGAACTACATGGCTAAGTGAATGTCTCTTCACTTGATGTGTGGAGCAGTGGAACTGAAGACTGGCAAATGGTTCAGAGAAAGTACACTAACCATTTGGGGCCTGACTTGGGCTCTGACTCTCCGGCCCTAATGGCTAGAAGAAAGTCTAAGCAGCACTCCTCATTTACACTTTTGAGGTGAGTTCACCAGCTGAGGTTTGTTACTTCTGACAAAAGCAGATTGCTATTTTCTAATACAGATTTTAAATAGAGAAGAAGTAAATAAAAATCGCTAAATGAGGGGTTAAGTGAAACCATAAGGGCCACGCTATTTTCACATTCCTGCTTATGACTCTAACCAACTTCACTACACAACACTCTCTAAAGAAGCCAAACCTGCAGGTTATGTGCTTAACCTACTTGAACATTAAGATATTTACAAAATGGACTTTTTAAAATGTTAAGCTAATACAAAATACATTCTTGACAAAAAAAAAATTTTTTTCTTTTTTTTTACTGATTCTTTTTAGGTAATGAAATATCATATAAAGGCCAGTGAAGGGGGAGTAGGCTATACTTTACACTCTGCTAGCACTGCCTCTCTGAGAAGTTAAACATTAAAAAGTAAAAAGAAAGATGCAGAGTTCAAAGTATTTCCAGAAACCCATTTGCAGAATACGAAAAATGCAAATTAATAAAAATATAAAATTCTTATAAAAATAACTTTCAAGTCTTCAAAATCCTATTTCTCAAATATAGAGTAATGGGATGGATATAGTTTAAGAGAAGGGGAGTAATAGCAGTGGTGCTATGGATAATTCTGAGCATCACGTGTAGATTTTATTACTTGGTGATTGCCACAACATTTAGACATTGAACAATTAAATAATTATTTAGAGCTGCTTTCAGTCCCCCTCCCCAACATATTAATCAGCATTAATTAAACATATTAACAAACTAGTTAAAGTGCAGCACTGGCAGCTAAAGAAAGGGACTAGAGAATCTTTACTCAAACAAAAACAAACCTCCCAGCTCAGATCAGGGGGAGGAGGAGACACAATACAAACATAAATATGATATCTGCCAAAAAATAGACTTTGAACAAAATGAGCACCGGAAACTAAATCATTACTATACCACGCACAAAAGGAAAGGGTGTTGCTCTCCTCTCCAGCCATCCTTGGGAAATACACTGTGCTCTTCCACTTACTGCCTGACCGGGTTAAACTAGAAGCAAGAGACAAAGCTCAGAACTCACTCCTCGTGTTTTGTACAACAGAAGGGAACAGTAGGGGAAAGAACAAGAAAGGGATGCAGGCTAGAGTACTCTGCAGCCATATGGCTAGAGCAAGGTGACGACCAATCAGAACCAGAATCAGGACCGTGGGAGTCAGTGAGTCACCATGCATTCACAACTGTTCCTCCCCCGGGGCCTGAAACAAAGAGAGGAGGGGAGGTGGGATCATAATACCTGCAAACTTACTAGTCTTTGAGAAGAGGGAAAGAAAGAAAAAACAGAGAGCTATGCAGACTGGACACAGGTCAGATCATATGAGCTGTGTATGCTTCCTTTGAAAGAAGGCGCTAGCATATTTCAGAGAGCCGCTCAGAAATGCATTGTCCTGGCAGTCCTTGCTGTGTTCACCAGAAGACGAGACGAACATCCAGCATATAGTTGTGCATGTCTATGGATTTTTTTTTTTTTAATCAAGGTTCAGGTTGATTCTTTACGTCAATTAGTTCTGGAGTGGAGGTGCCCCTTCTTTATGAGCACAGAGACTCTGCACACTCTTTTAAGGGCCAGCTAATAAGGGAGAGCTGTCCTGTGCAGTAGTTGGCTCTTCTAGGTTCCACATCCAGGCTTGTTCTAGTTCAGTCTTGAAAAGTGAAACTGAAGTCGCTCAGTCATGTCCGACTCTTTGCGACCCCGTGGACTGTAGCCTACCAGGCTCCTCTGTCCATGGGATTTTCCAGGCAATAATACTGGAATGGATTGCCGTTTCCTTCTCCAGGGGATCTTCCCAACCCAGGAATCGAACCCGGGTCTCCCGCATTGTAGACAGATGCTTAACTGTCTGAGCCACCAGGGAAGTAGCAAATAACGATAATCACATTAACTCCAGTAAGACCCTGATCTAGGCCTGTACCACTTCTGGGTGGCAGTGAGGGAACAGAGCTACAGTGTTTCGTAAGTCTTAGCCTGTGGTGTCAAACAAAGTCCTTAAGTAAGTAGTCTCTCATCTTCACAGGTAGTGAGCCTATATAGTCTTGCTATAGTGTGTTTTAAACAAAGAAATCATGACTTCTGCTGGTCATGGATGAAGGTTATACTGGCATAAGCAACTAGGCATTTTCAATGTTATTCACATATATTCCACTTAAACATTGCTAATTATCTTGGAACATTATCCTGAAGCTTCAAGAAAAGGCAAAGTCTCATAAACTGGCTATTCGTCACTCACTAAATGCTGGAAAAGACTGAAGGCCAAAGAAGGGGACAGCAGAGGATGAGATGGTTAGATACCATCACCAACTCAGTGGACATGAATGTGAGTAAACGCCAGGAGACACTGAGGGACAGGGAAGCCTGTCGTGCTGCAGTCCATGGGGCTGCAAAGAGTTGGACACGACTCAGCAACTGAACAGCAACAAAAAACCAGTTAATGAGAGCTAAAAAGGAGGGAGGAGAGGAGGACAAAGAACTGGAAAAGGAAAAGCTGGAAAGAATGAAGGCAGAAAGAAGAGAGAAAAAGTTAACCATGTGCTATCTTCTCTCCTTAATATATTTTCTATAAACAATAGGCCAGTGTGCCAGACATCCAGAATGGCTAGTGCTGCCCCCTTCAATTCGCCTGTCAAGAAGCGCTCCACAAACCCGGCACGTGATTCCACACCTCCGATCCCCTGACACTTGCATCACTAGGTTTCACCAGGGCTTGTTCAGGCAGAAGGGTTCAGAGTCCCTGACACGTGAGGTCACAGTTTCTGAGACAGGCAGTCACTGTGATAAATATTGTGACATTCAGCAATACTATCAACGTGCTCACACGACAGCAAGACAGACCCCATAGAAAAACACAGAAGTTTATAGGCTCAATTCAACAGAAAATCAGGTTCATTTTTCTGCTATGTAAGTCAATCACTCCAAGTGCCATGACCTTTGTCAATACAGGAGGGAGATGGAGTGGGGGAAGAACAGCCTCCTCTTCCACTCAAGCCAATTTATTCCCATCAAACCCTCACACAAATTTCAGAAAGCTTCACTCGAGAGCAGCGCCAGGCACAGGCCCTGCCTCCACAGCTGGCCTCGGTGCTTCAAGGGTCTGTCCCCACACAGCCGCTCAGCTCACTTGTATCCACTCAGCATTACCTGTTCATGTAACAGTTATGAGAGGGCTACGCCCACTCAAACATCTTCTCACACAGCACTGCCTTAAAACTTCGTCTTTTTTCCTCTGTGATCAACCACACAATCAGAAAACATAACCCTGATTCTTCATACCAAAAACTGATAGAGGCATGTAACTTATCACAAATCCAGAAAGTCAAGAAAAAAACGTTACCCATCTTCATACCTAAAATGCAATGAGAAAACTTTGCAGGTCTTCAGACTTACCAACTGCACAAATGAAAACAGGACACTAAATTTTTTGTGTGCAGAAAAACTAACGTGAAGAAATTTATATTTGTTAATAAAATGAGAATTTAGAAAGAGAAAAGAGGATTAAAAGAACCCTTTCTACTGTCCAACTGAGAATTAATCAACTGTATTTATAAGCAACACCAATATTCAATAACAATGAAAAGGTAAGAAAGATCAGATGAGTCTTCAGAATGCTGCCATGTAATTATTCTCTAAAGAACAGGGTATGTTACTGGCATAACATCAATGACAAAATTACAATCCAGAGTAAAAGCTACATGCTATTTAAAGGAAATAGAAAATTAAGTGAGGATTCCATCATTTTATCAACAACAACAACAACAACAAAAAAAATGGAAAAGAAGCAATAAACTCAAAATAAGTTCCTTCTTCATGTTAAAACTGAAATTTAATGGGAAGATACATACTGAAGTTATTAGACGGAATGTTCAAGGGAGACACACAGAACAGAATTCTGACAGGGGAGCAGAAGGAGGAATATTGGGGGCAGCAAAGAATATTTTCCTGTGCAGAAATCTCGTATAGCCCAGATTCTTCTACCTCTGTTAGTGGTCCAGGGCCATATTCTGAATATACTTAGGGGAATTCCTTGGTGGTCCAGTGGTTAGGACTCAGGCCTTCACCACTGGGACCCAGGTTCAATCCCTGGTTGTGGAACCAAGATCCAGTAAACTGCAAAGAGCAGCCAAAAGAAAAATATAGATGGATAGATAAAATACACAATATATTTAAATATTCATATATACTCAGATAAAAATAATTACATTTCATTCATTTTGTAAGGCACTAGGAGGTTCCCCCCAAACACTCCGACATTCAGTTTCAGCATTAGAATTAGACAAATAGCATCTAACCTTACAAGCCTCTTTTAAAAGGAATATATTCTTGAGAAACACTACCTGTTTGGCCACATAGTATCTACACCTCATCTAATACGTGAACTGTGTATATTGTCTACTAAAGAGGATTTGTTTGGTCTTAGAGAGTTGGGAACACAGATATTTTACAGTTCTGCAAGGTGTCACAGAATTTGTACAGTACAATTTAGATGAATTAAGGAACAGCAGCAGTTGGAATTATCAGGGTTTTTTCCTGTAAAGTTTAAAATTCTCTACATGGATGCTTAACAGATGGTAGAGAATGCATATGTCATGATAATGATTAGACTTTGGGTTTTTTAATTAAAAAAAATATTCTTTGGGGTTTACTCTTCCTTCAACACACACACACACACACTGATATTTACATCAATAGATTTTACATTCATCCCTACAGGAGATCAGACCTTTTATTCGTATCAATGGGATTTATATCCCATTTCCATTGGGGATTAGATCTTTTATTTGACAGCCTGATTGAAATGCAGTTTACTTTTTTCTTATAATAGTTCATTCACGCTCTAATAGGTAAACTCAACCCCACCTTCCCCCAACTCCTTATGCAGGACTATAAAAGACTGCCAAGACAGCTATAGTCAAACTTTGTTTAAATCTATGAACCCTTCTAATAAGAAACTGAGAACTTATCATTAATTTGCGTCAAACAAGAAAGAGTGTAGCTGTTTACTCAAGAGAGAACAGTCCCTGGAGAACTAGTGTTTCAATATGTAACACACCCAGATGCTAGGACAAAACAGTATCAACAAAGAGAGAGACTAAAAAGAGCACTGCATGCTGGGAATGGTAGTTATAATATATTTATCCATAATAAAAGAGGAAGGAAGCCAAAACCAGAACCCAGTTAGCTTGCATTTAAGTTCTCTATGTTTCTTTGATATACTAAACTATACTGTCTTGCCTGCTCCAGAAAAATGCTGAGGATCAAATGAATAAATGCTGGGGAGTGCTTAGGAAATTGTCAAGGGCAATGTGAAAAGCAGAGATGATAACCAATGAATAATACAATTTCTCTAGTATGAGTTTTAAGCTCAGAGCAACAGCTAATTAAATGTGATTTTTCTTTTCAATGTCAATTATCTTTCAATCATTTTATTTTTAACATCTAGCCAAACACTTTATGCTTGTTCAAACTATGTTATTTTCTTAAAAAATGAGAATCACCAAACAAAGTACAGGATTCAGAAAGAGAATGCTACCTGTTGGCCTTTTATCTCAGAAATCAAACACAGTAAAGAATTTTTTCCTGTGCAGAAATCTCGTACAGCCCAGATTCTTCTACCTCTGTTAGTGGTTCAGGGCCATATTCTGAATACATAAAATGCATGTCCAATTTAAACGTAACCTGACCCAGCAAAGACCCTAGATACAGTAATGCGAACAGTAGAAAAAACCCCGCAAGAACCATTTATAATCTGTACAATTTAGCTGCTTGCTAATATTAAAAAACTGCCTGAATCATTGTGTTTGTACCATAGTGAGATATGACACACAGGCTATTAATTTGTAAATTAAGCGCCAGTTCAGTACAAAGCGTGGCCCTCTGTAACTATCTGTTACAAACCTGCACGTACCACCAGCCTGTCCTTCGTCATTCCACGGCTCTACCCCACAACTTTAAAGGCAGCACTGCCTTGTTAATGTCAGAGCTGTCCCATACACCATAGAAATCCTCTCACTGCTCTGCCCTGAAGCTGCTATGGTTCTCCTCACAAAAGAAGTATGATTGGAAATGGCTGCACAGTAGCTGTCCCTGACAAGTTGGATATGAAAATACAATTTAAGCACAATAATGATCCTAAAATGGGGGGAGGGAGAAGGAAGAACAAAGCCAAAAACCTCTATTATTTTACAGAATACTGCTCAGATAACAACAGATTGTTTTGGTGACTCAAGCCCTGGGTACAATTTGAGATAATGCAGGAAGCCTTTTTTTCACAGAAACGTACAAGAGAATCAGATTCTAGGAGAGCAAACATAACAGGCTATCTGACCAAATTCTGAGCAGAATACGCGCACTGAGGCATGGATCAATCAAACCCAAGGACGAGGATATCTTTTCACAATCCTCAGTTTTGCAGCTTTTTTCTTAAGTGAAATAAAAAGAGAAGAGTATTAGAATACTGTGTCAGGCAGGATATATCAGGTGTAAAATATTTCTGATGAAATGTAATGCTTTCCTCACACTGAAACAAAAGTAGGGCTTATAAATCACTAAACACTGATATTTCACATTGGTAAGTATTTAATGAAAGTATCACCTGAACAGCGTATTTTTTTATCATCTACCATAATAGTATAAACACACAGATTAAAAGATTCCAAAGCTACTAAATGAATATCTCTTAATTTCAAAGTGTTCAGCTTCAGTATTTTATCACCAAGTATTTATTATAATCACTTAAAGAAAAAAATGAACAGTTTATAAATATACTTTCTGACAAGACCCCGCATAAAGCAACAGAGGAAGCAGTTCTATCACCTACGTAGGCTGCCAAGATGAGGGACAGTTAACTCCAAGGGATTGGATCTTACAAGACACGTGACACAGGGTGATTTGCATCACTCTGTTTTTAGGCTGAGTTTTCTGCAACAGAGACAGAAGAAACCCGAACTCATCTTTCAGAATTTCAGAGCAGGTTTGGTTTTTCTTTGTTTTAAATGGCCAGTACTAGAAATTTTAATTAGACAGAGATTTAGCAATACAGGAGAAAAGCATGAACAAAGCACTTCGTTAAGAAATTTTAATTTGTATTAAATCTTAAGGATGAAGAAAAACATTTTTCACAAGCTATGAAAATGACTAAATCCAATCCACAAATCTCTACACAAGTATTTAAAGTTTTTACACACACATACATAGACATACACACACACACACACACACACACACGCGCGCGCGCGCAAGCACATAATTCTAAATTTTAGAAAAGATGGGATGGCCACAGTAAAAATGATTTGTTGTTTTATCTTCTGTTAGCGTACTTTCTTTACTCTTTAGCATACTGTTCTCCAGTTTCCACATCCAACAAAATAGTGAGGGTCAAAAGACAAGAGGATACTTCACTAAACACAAGACAAGTCTCTTGGTTTGTTTTTGCTGTTGTTGTTTGATTTTATTTTTTAATCTTTTTTGTTTGCACCATGCAGCTTGTGGGATCTTAGTTCCCTGGTGAGGGATGGAACCCTTGCACCCAGCAGTGGAAGGGCTTGACAAGTTAGATATGAAAATACAATTTTTTAACCACTGGACTGCCAAGGAAGTCTCTCTTTGATTTTCTTTAAATAGACTTATTAATTCCCACCCCTATACTGCCCCTTCCTCTTCCCTCCTCCCACTGGTAACCACTAGTTTGCTCTCTGTATCTGTGATAGACCTAATTTTTTAAAGCAATTTTAACTTCACAGTAAAACTGAGTGGAAAATACAGAGAATCCCTATATATTACCTGCTCCCCCACCCATAGCCTCCTACATCAACAGTCCCATCAGAATGGTACATTTGTTAAAACTGATGAACCTATACTGATAAATCATTATCACCCCAAATCCACAGCTTATACCAGAGTTCTCTCTTTTTATTAAAATTGCAGTATAGTTGATTTACAATGTTGGGTTAGTTTCTGGTGTATAGCAAGTAATTCATTTATATATACATATTCTTTTCCATTATAGGTTATTATAAGATACTGACTACAGTTACCTGTGCTCTAGACAGTAGGACCTTGTTGTTTATCTATTTTATATATAGTAGTCTGTATCTGCTAATCTCAAACTCGAATTGATCCCTGCCTTTTCCCCTTTGGTAATCATAAATTTGTTCTCTATGTCTGTGAGTCTGTTTCTGTTTTTTAAAAAGTTCATTTGTATCATGTTTTAGATTCCACACATAAGCGATATCGTATATTTGTCTCTGTCTGACTGACTTCACTTAGTGTGATAATTTCTAGGTCCATCCATGTTGCTGCAAATCATATATTCATTCTTTTTTATGGCTGAGTATATATATATACACACCACATCTTCTTTATCCATTCATCTGTCAATGGGCATCTACATTGTTCCCATGTCTTTTTGGATATTGTAAATGGTGCTGCTATGGACATGGGGTACATGGTGGATCTTTTCAAATCAGCGTTTTCTCCAGGTATCTGTCCAGGAGTGGGAGGCTGAATCATATGGTAGCTCTCATTTCAATCATAGGTAGTTTTCATTCCAATCCCAAGGAAGGGCTACACCAAAGAATGTTCAAACTGCTGTACAACTGCACTCATTTCACATGCTAGCAAAGAAATGCTCAAAATTCTCCAAGCTAGGCTTCAACAGTACATGAATCATGAACTTCCAGATATTCAAGCTGGAATCAGAAAAGGCAGATGAAGCAGAGATCAAACTGCCAACATCCACTGGATCACAGGAAAAGCAAGAGAATTCCAGAAAAACATCTACTTCTGCTTCATTGACTAAGCTAAAGCCTTTGACTGTGTGTATCACAACAAACTGAGGAAAATTCTTACAGAAATGGGAACACCAGACCAACTTACCTGCCTCCTAAGAAACCTGTATGCAGGTCAAGAATCAACAGTTAGAACCAGACATGGGACAACAAACTAGTTCTGAATTGGAAAAAAAGTACATCAAGGCTGTGTACTGTCACCCTGCTTATTTAATTTATATGCAGAGTACATCATGCGAAAAGTTGGGCTGCATGAAGCTCAAGATTGCTGGGAGAAATATCAAAAACCTCAGATATGCAGATGACACCACCCTTATGGAGGAAAGTGAAGAGGAACTATAGAGCCTCTTGATGAAGGTGAAAGAGGAGAGTGAAAAAGCTGGCTTAAAACTCAACCTTCAAAAAATGAATATCACAGCATTTTGGTCCCATCACTTCATGGCAAATAGATGGAGAAACAATGGAAACAGTGACAGACTTTATTTTCTTGGGATCTAAAATCACTGCAGATGGTGATTATAGCCATACAATTAAAAGACACTTGCTCCCTGGAAGAAAAGCTATGACAAACCTAGACAGCATATTAAAAAGCAGAGACATTAGTTTGCCAACAAAGGTCCACTTAGTCAAAGCTATGGTTTTTCCAGTAGTCATGTATGGATGTCAGAGTTAGACCATAAAGAAGGCTGAGTGCCAAAGAACTGATGCTTCTGAACTGTGGTGTTGGAGGAGACTCTTGAAAAACCTCTGGACTGCAAGGAGATCAAACCAGTCAATCCTAAAGGAAATCAATCTTGAATATTCATTGGAAGGACTGATGCTACAGCTGAAGCTCCAATACTTTGGCCACCTGATGAGAAGAGCCGACTCATCAGAAAAGACCCTGATGCTGGGAAAGACAGAAGGTAGGAGGAGGAGACAACAGAGGATGAGATGGTTGGATGGCATCACCAACTTGATATACATGAGTTTGAGCAAGCTCCGGAAGATGGTGAAGGACAGAGAAGCCTGGTGTGCTGCAGTCCATGGCGTCGCAAAGAGTCAGACACCACTGAGCTACTGAACAACAATAAAGTGAAGTTGCTCAGTCGTGTCTGACTCTTTGCGACCCCATGGACTGTAGCCTATCAGGCTCCTCCGTCCATGGGATTTTCCAGGCAAGAGCGCTGGAGTGGATTGCCATTTCCTTCTCCAGGGGATCTACCCGACCCAGGAATCGAACCTGGGTCTCCCGCATTGTGGGCAGACGCTTTACCGTCTGAGCCACAAGGGAAGCCCTGAACAACAATGGTAGCTCTATTTTTAGTTTTTTGAGAAACTACCATTCTGTTCACCATAGTGGCTGTACCAACAGTGTAGGAGGGTTTAGCGTTCACTCTTAATGTTGTACATTCTATGAGTTTTGACAAATATATAATAAAGTGTATCCACTATTGTAATATCATATGGAATAGTTTCATTGCCCTAAAAATCCTCTGTGCTCTAACTCTCCACCCCTCAACCCTTGGCATCCACTGATCATTTTACTGTCTCCATAATTTAGCCTTTTCCAGAATGTCATCTGTTGCAATCACACAGTAGGTAGCCTTTACAAACTGGCTTCTTTCACTTAGTAATAAATATTGGTTTTCCATGTCTTTTTATCCCCATATATAATATTCCATTGTCTGAATATACCACAGTAGTCTCTTGATTTTTAGATACAGTGTAATGTGAGTGATTACAATAAAAACAACAACAATAGTATCAAATAGCTATTACCTGCCGGATAAGACAGTAAGGCTCTGAGCATCTAAGGGACTGGACCTAGGTCTCAAGTTACGGGCAGTTCAGTTCAGTTCAGTTCAGTCGCTCAGTCGTGTCTGACTCTCTGCGACCCCATGAATCGCAGCACGCCAGGCCTCCCTGTCCATCACCAACTCCCGGAGTTCACTCAAACTCATGTCCATTGAGTCTGTGATGCCATCCAGCCATCTCATCCTCGGTCGTCCCCTTCTCCTCCTGCCCCCAATCCCTCCCAGCATCAGAGTCTTTTCCAATGAGTCAACTCTTCGCATCAAGTGGCCAAAGTACTGGAGTTTCAGCTTTAGCATCATTCCTTCCAAAGAAATCCCAGGGTTGATCTCCTTCAGAATGGACTGGTTGGATCTCCTTGCAGTCCAAGGGACTCTCAAGAGTCTTCTCCAACACCACACATTACTTTACTAGCATGTGAGATGAGTGCAATTGTGCGGTAGTTGGAGCATTCTTTGGCATTGCCTTTCTTTGGGATTGGAATGAAAACTGACCTTTTCCGGTCCTGTGGCCACTGCTGAGTTTTCCAAATTTGCTGGCAGATTGAGTGCAGCACTTTCACAGCATCATCTTTCAGGATTTGAAACAGCTCAATTGGAATCCCATCACCTCCACTAGCTTTGTTCGTAGTGATGCTTTCTAAGGCCCACTTGACTTCACATTCCAAGATGTCTGGCTCTAGATTAGTGATCACATCATCATGACTATCTGGGTCGTGAAGATCTTTTTTGTACAGTTCTTCCGTGTATTCTTGCCACCTCTTCTTAATATCTTCTGCTTCTGTTAGGTCCAGACCATTTCTGTCCTTTATCGAGCCCATCTTTGCATGAAATGTTCCCTTGGTATCTCTAATTTTCTTGAAGAGATCTCTAGTCTTTCCCAATCTGTTGTTTTCCAAAGTTTTAGTTCCTGATACCTAATTTCTATCTTTCCTCTCTCTCACTGCACTATTTTATTTGCTGGTAAGGACCTGAAGTTCTCACATCTATTAATATACAATTTGTTTGTGACCTTGGGTAAGTTATTTACCTGATCTTGGTCTCACTTTCTCCACTCAGTATTCAATATTTTCTTCTGTTTATAAATCTGTGAATCTCTAAATGGCAAGAATACAATCTCATGATCTTTACTTTTCATCTCTATAAGCACAGTACACAGAAAACTAGTAATGCTCACAATGATGATCTTGACACACTACAAAGAGGTTAAATCATTAAACAATAGTTTCATTCAAGGATTAAACATTCACATGAACAAGAGTTAAGCAGGTTATGCATGTGAATGAAGCAGGCCAGCTATGAGATAATAGAGTGTTGGGGACTACAGTCAACTGGAGAGGGAATGACCTGTCTAAAAGCCCTAACACAAGAATTGCTTTTACACTGTTAAAATATCTTTGTTACTTAGATTAAGCCCATGGGTTACCAGTATTCAACTTTTAGACAGTAATTACATTCACTGAAGTATAGTTACTAGGAAAGGGATCAGTCATTACTTAGGAAATTTTTCAACAGTAAAAGGAGAGCAAAAAGAATTTCAGATAACCCCAAAATTCAAATGGCTTTCCTGTTAATCAAAATCTTATTTATCATTGTTAAATGGCTGGGTTGAGACTTCAGTGGGAAGAAGCACAGACATAAAAGCAAGTGATAAATGGGAACTGAGAAAAATATCTTACGAGAAACAGACAACAATACACAAAATATAAAAGAACAAAAAATTTAGTAATATGTTCCATAATTGTACCAATTTTATCCAAACAGCTTCAAGTACTTTGTAGACAATTTACCCTCCGCCCCATCATGTAACATCAACGTTAAGAATGAGCTGGAATCAGTTTCTCTACCACTGAACTGCAGCTGTCTCTAGGACTGAAGAAAGCAGCTGTTTAAACAGCCACACTGCAGAGGTCAGAAAAATGAAAACCACCTTGTTGAAGCTGCCCAGAGAATTACAGTAAGCAAAATGCAATCATCAGACTTGGAATCCGACCACAACACCACAAACATCTCCTATACTTAACTGGCTCTCATTTCTGAGTACTCCAGATTTTTCAAAATCATTTAGTTTACATGATTAAGAAAAAGGAATCCATGTTATAAACATACGTATTCATTAATAATTTTTCAAGAATCTTACTTTCTGAGTGAACCCTAAATGAAAAGTGATTCCATTTTCACAAATATTTCCCTAATGGTGTGCTTCTTTTAGCTTAAGCAATCATACGTTCATACAGCACTTTCTATTTGTAAATTCTCATACCCTCTTATCAAATAAGATTCTTACTACTGTGTGGGGTGAATTAAGACAACTGTCTTTGATTAGACAGGGACACTGAGGTGATTGATGACTAGCCAAAAGTTATGCAGTTACTTCATAGTAAAAAGGGCACTAGAATATGGACTTCCTCTCCCCTAGAAAACTAGTCTGAATGAAGCTCTGTTCACTGAACAAAGAGCTGAAGCTCGTTTGTCTGAGCCAGTCCTTCTGGGGTTGACAGGAGGCTGGGTGACATCCAAGTGGACTGTCTAAAAGTGGAGTATCTTTTAGATACTGGACTGTGGGAGATCAGCCAGGGGGAGAAACGTCCTCTGCTGGGCATCAGTCTCTAGATATAGTAACTGCCAGGAAACAAAGACAGGCCACTGAAAGCCAAGGAAGAAGAACAGCCTGCACAACAACCTGAAGGGCCAAGCAGGAGAGGTACCTGAGGATACGGTCAAGGTGGGAAATGGGACAGTCAGAGATAAGGCAAGGATGGCTCATAGATGGGTTTGGAGCAAACTGCACAGAGAGTGACCCTTCTTAGAAAAACTTCCTATAGGCTCTGAGCATCAAAAGAGCTGGGAATGTTCTTAAAGGGATTGAGATGTCCTAGATAACTTGCTCCACAAGGCCAGAAGACTGTAATTCTGTCACCAAACATATTCTCTCTGGCAGCTGAGGAGGGATACATGATGAACAACTCAACAAGAATGACATGCTTCCTTCACCTATGGAGTACGATGGACAATTCTAAGATACTGTTGCTAACCTTATACCTCAAGCCAAAAACTTTAATTCTGAGCAATGACTTCAATTTAATAAATGTAATGGGCTTCCCTTGTGACTCAGCTGGTAAAGAATCCACCTGCAATGCAGGAGACCAGGGTTCAATTCCTGGGCTGGGAAGATCTCCTGGAAAAGGGAAAGGCTCCCCACTCCAGTATTCTGGCCTGAAGAATTCCATGGACTGTAAAGTCCATGAGACTGCAAAGAGACACGACTGAGTGACTTTCACTAATGGATGTTGGCAACACATATGTGCGTGCATGCTAAGTTGCTTCAGTTGTGCCCAACTATTTGCAACCCTATGAACCACAGCTTGCCAGGCTCCTCTGTCCGTGGGTTTCTCCAGGCAAAAATATTGGAGTGGGCTGCTGTGCCTTCCGCCATGGGATCTTCCAAACCCAGGGATTGAACCTGCGTCTTTTACATTTCCTGCATTGGCAGACGGGTTCTTTGACCACTAGTGCCACCTGTGAAGCTTGGCAATATATATACTGGGTAAAACATTGGGTTCCAAAATTTAAGGGAGTAAATCACAGCAAACTTTACACACCAGCCACTAATATCAAGCTAGGTTTAAAATTTTTATTCACTAACAGATTTACCCTACTGCCATTTAAACTATATAACTATTTTGCCTTTAAAATAAAGCACAGATGATCAAAATCCATATGTAAAGGGGCTGGAGAAATAACACTACAAACCAGTGAGGTTTTCAAATCAGCCTCCTTGCTTTCAGAGCTGCTTCTAGGAATCCTGGCCTCCCCTCCCCCACCCGCCATGCAAGACCAGGGCTCAGTCAGTAAGACGGCTGTGCAAGTGACACAGCCATCACTTCTGCTTAGTCTCCACAGGCCTAATGTATGTGATGCTGAATTTACTTATCTCAGTAGGCAGCACGGCCTTGCCAGGAGTGGTAATGTTTTAGACTTGGTAAGAACAAGATGTCAGGGGTTTTGTTGTTGTGGCATCATTCTGCAACACTTTATTTCAACTCTGTGCTGAGCTGGCAAAAACACTCAATCAACCTGGCTCTATAATCCAGCTCTGCTTACCCTTCAGATGTTCCAGTAGCAGGATGGATTCGCTATATTCACTGGCAACGTGACATACGAGTAACACAGATTTGTCCATTAATCACACCCTTTGAATGTCTCCTTGGTCCTTTTCTGTCCTTGTACCTCCCAGTTGTCATTTTCCTTTCTAAACATTTCCTGTGGTATTTTCATCCAAAGGACCTAAGGATCTAACTCCATGGCAAGCCCACAGAAATGTGCTAACAGTCACTGCTATATGAACATCCCAGGAGAAAGACCCATCAGACGGCATCCAGGCTTCCTACAGCCTCCTCTATTCAGCCAAGAATGAGAGGAGACGGCCGTTTCCACCCCTTTGGAAGGACACAGTTGATTTAAGGACAGCGGTGAGGGCGAGCACGACAGACCTGCCCGGAGAAAGCAAGGATGTCTGTCGTCTGATGGATACAGTGGAATGGACCTACTCATGCGCAGGCTGTCAGTCTTGCCACTAATCAGAAGGGGGAAAGCATCTTCAGGAAAAGAAAATGGAACAAATTGAGTGGAAAAGAAGTAGTGACATGAAAGTACAATGTTTAACAAGCAGCTTTTCTTGGTGGTTGAAGGTGCTCCTTTCCCGAGACTTCCTGTAACAGGAAGGAATCATTCCTACACAAGGGTGCATACCTATACGTCATGGGGTGTTTGTGTGTGTGTGACAGTTATACTGTCATAATTTTAGATGGTTAAACCTCTGCTCCAGGGTTTATAAAAGATCAGAGCACTTGTCACTCTTGGTGCAGGTAGAGAGAGATAGAGTAGTTGAGCAGTTCATTTTTCTTTATAATTACACTCCATTAACCTTCCACATGAGAGCTCCCCTGTGCTTTCATACCAGCAGCACCAACTGGCGGCATTTGATAAGGCTCTACAGAGTCTGCAAGACCAGCACATGCAACAAAAGGAACACTTTAATACTGCAGACTTAAGCAGAAGCTGAACGCGGGTCTACAGCTCCTCTACTTACTGGCACACATATTCAGCTCAATTATACATGTGTAGCAAAAACAAACCAAAATCGTAAAGTCTTGGAACCAGCAAACAGATGATGGGAGCTCATTCAAACCAAAACTGATTCAAAATCTTCTGATAATCTTTACAATATTAAAACCCCAAATTTATTACTATTTTTCTAATCTCGGATAATGTGGCACCCTATAAGAAATGGGCTCGATAAACTAAAGCTTGCAGGGTGACACAATTACTGGGTGATCTCTCTTACAATTAGATCACATTGGTAACTACAAGCTGCCTGTTGTGACCATAATTTACTCACTTAAGTATTTCTCCTTAGGTATCTCTCAGTAACCCATTAAAAAAATTCATTAAGAACTAGCACTAAGTCAGTCTTTATCCTTCTTGACAATGCACACATAAGTGATTTCCTTTTTCCCTTTTTTGAAGACAGAGAGAGAGAGACAGAGACCTATCCCATTAATAATGCACTCTCCTGCAGTTTTTAATGCAGCGCCCTGAATGCTTCTTTCAATACGTACAAAGGTAGATTAGTGCTCTTCCTAGCAAAGACCAGTTATTACATGCTTGAGCCAGTCTGCGAAATAGGGGCTGGCACAGTTAATCGTGAATCATCATTTAGTCACTCAATCATGTCCAACTCTTTGTGACCCAATGGATGGTAAGTAGCCTCTGTCCATGGAATTCTCCAGGCAAGAATACTGGAGTGGGTTGCCATTTCCTTCTCCAGGGATTTTCCTGATGCAGGAATCGAACCCAGGTCTCCTGCATTGCAGACAGATTCTTAACCGACTGAGCTATGAGGGAAGCTCCCAATTGTTGGGGAAACAAAAGAAGCCAAAATTTGTACCTTTGCCCTAACCAATGGCATCCATAGCCCTCACAACATTTCAGAATAACGTTTCCATCATTGTGGCTTGTGTTTCTGGGTATATTCCCTAACCACAGTGATCTAAAGAAGGGCACAGGTACCCTGACAATGCTGCTCACTACAAACTCTCTTTGGCAAATTTATGCACTAAGGGTATTGGTCTATGATAAGTGTAATCTGACAATCATAAGATTAAAGTATAAGAATTCAGAGGTACAGCATATTCTTCATCAAATGTTACATTTAAAACACTTTGTCTAGAGGTATAAACTACAGTAAGACCTTGTTTTTGAAAATTAATGAGATTCTTAGTACTTCTGAAAGTATCTGGCAGAGAAATGATTGTCTGCGTTCATAGTCTGAAGATGGATGATTGGATCTGGGTGTTCCGCTACACTTTTTTTCTTCTATGCTTTACATTTGAAACTGAAGGATTTTTCCATTAATATTTTTCTTTTGCTTAATGCCATTACAAACACATTACTTTTATATTTGCAGGCCACTTACCACCATGGTATCCTTTTTAAAAAATGCTTTTCTTAGCCCAAATATCAGACTTGTGCTTGCAAATAAATAGTTCATAATTCTTTGAAACCCAGTATCAAAGACATAATTTTAAGATATTCTTGCTGCATATTAAATGCTGAAGTATTCAGCATACTGATGCTGAATGACCAAATGCCAAAAGATAAAGCCAGCCCATGCCGATAGGAAGCAGCTCCGGAAAATGTTGGGTTTCAATGTCCAGATCCAGCGACAGTCAGGTTTCTCTTCTGCCTAATATGCATATTTTTCATTTCCTAATGAGTAGAATTTCTTTCCCCAAGTACTTATTTTTCTGCTTTAAAAGTGGCAGACATTAACCACTGTCTATAACCACGCCAGGAATTAGGCAAAAGCCACTCCGCCTGCCCAGACCGCTGCTCGGGCTCACTGGTGGGCCACCTGTCTGTGCGCGCCGCTCATCTCACGGGCACATCGACCTGCTGCTGGGCAGACCTGCCTCGTGCTGCAAACTCATTCTGCAGCTTCAGCCTCCCTCACCAGCAACTGGTCCTCTTATCGGAATCTAAAACTACCACTTCAATCAACTAGAGTCAGACCTTATTCTACTGCTCTTGTACCAGAAAATGATACACCACAGGCCCATGTACAAACAGGTCATCTCTGAACACTGGGCTCATGAGGAAGGTGGAAGCACAGGTTTGCTCCTATCAAAACATTTTAGTACCATCAGCACCAATCAGCCTGCTACCCAGAAATATACATGTACGGCTGTGGAGAGGCTAAAAAGGTTACGGAATCCCAGAGGACAAGAGCATGAAATACAAATACAAAACCATTCTGGGTCTCGTTTTAAAGACTGGCAACTTATCCAGAGATGGGTTTCTATCTGTGTGATTAACGCATGAATTTAAAGCAGCATTAGAAAAGGTTCTCAGAACATCCTCTGAAATCCACAACTACCAATTTGCTTGCTATTTTGCACGCACTTTGCTAATCATTACTTATTGAATATACTTACAAAGTATGTAGTACAGTATTAGATTTTGTGGCATAATATTAAAAAGTTAAATTCTTTAAGAAGTTTATGTAGCTATTTCAGAAAACAGAAGATGTGTGTGTAAAACAGCTATAACATTTCTTACAGATTAACAAGCAAAATTATTGGAAGATTTTTAAAAATATGTGAACAAAGCAGAGAGAAAATGGAGTCAGTACAAGTAAGAAAGTCAAACCTGGGAGTGTACATTTTGAGCAGTGACAATCCAAACGGCTTTCTTGAGGCAAAAACAATTAAACATGGGCTATCAATAACAATTAAAAATTTTACTTTGGAGAAACACAGTACTGCAAGTTTAGATGCTAGTGTTTGATTTATGTAAAGAATTTGAGAAGACTGTTCTTTGAGAATAAAATGTAGAATTAATCTATCTTGTTTCTAACAAATGCACTTGGAAATGCAGGTCTATTTTTAGAAAGGAAATTTTTAAAATGTATATGTAGAGGACCAAAACATGTATAATTCTGAAGGAGCTGAAAAGTTACCAGATTGGTGGTTAGAGGACATGAAACTTTGTCAATGATGTGTAGAAACTGACCTGAAAACACAGACTTGAGAGAACCAAATATTATGTTGCTTATTAGCAATAGATATCTGGGGATGACAAAGCACAGGAATGAGAGACACTGATACCTTCCTGAGAATTTCTGTGTCTTTAATGGGTGAGAAATTCATCATGTTTCATTTTGTTCAAGGTACTACTGTCTCCAATATACACAAACATCTTAACTTTTCTCCTAAGCATGAGTTACAGCAGTGGTGAAGAGAAATATCCGCCCCATCCCCCCATGCAAAGTCACAGTTTCCTACAAGACTGGCAGCAATATGACTTCCACTAAACAACTACCAACATTCATAGTCTTTTTTTTTTTTTAAGACACTGATAAATAGAAACAATCTAGAGAGGATTCTGGAGAAGGCAATGGCAGTACCTTCTGGAGAAGGTATCAGGCAGTACTCCTGCCTGGAGTGGGCTGCCATTGCCTTCTCCAGAATCCTCTCTAGATTGTTTGATCCCATGGGTGGAGGAGCCTGGTGGGCTGCAGTCCATGGGGTCGCTAGGAGTCGGACAGGACTGAGCAACTTCACTTTCACTTTTCACTTTCATGCACTGGAGAAGGAAATGGCGACTCACTCCAGTGTTCTTGCCTGGAGAATCCCAGGGACAGGGGAGCCTGGTGGGCTGCCGTCTATGGGGCTGCACAGAGTCGGACATGACTGAAGTGACTTAGCAGCAGCAGAGAGGATTCTAATTTTTACATTGACTGGAGTGTTGAGGCCAGTATGTCAACCCCTTCAACTGCATGATACTTGCAAAACCAAACAAAATAGTACCAGTCAAATTATAGGTGAAGACAGCAAACTAAAGAAGAAAGCAACATGTCCAGCTTAAGGAACTGCTACATCATTCCCTGCGCTATGCTATGAAAACAAACTATTCACTTCTGTAATATACGCCAAGGAATACAGTATTATTTGGAAACTATATCCTCCTACCTTTAGATTTAACAGCAGATAACCCTACCTCTTACTTATACTCCACTGGGAGTTGCAGGGTCTTCCTTCAACAAGATATGAAAATACTCATAATCCTTCTGAACTCACTGCTGAAAATGACTACAGTTCAAATGTGGGACTAAAGAAAATAATTACCTTAACTAGCTAACAGTCAAATTGTAGATGTTAAAGACTTAAATGTTTTCCTATTGAAAAACAGTAGATTTAAAACTGATCAAAAACTCACCAACTATAACAGTCTAATGATTTTAGACTGTGTTCCAACCCTTTGGAACACTTCTATTAGAATATAAACTTACAGGTCAGTTTTTCATTATTTCTTTCATAGTCAGAGGTCACTATTTGTGTCATTTTCTAAATTAAAAATCTATGTTAAAATAAGAATTTAAACTCTAAACTTTGAGTAGTGCCACATCAATAGTTCAACAAATCTTAACCATCAAACCCAGACATTTTGCTAACACAAATGAAATAACACACTAGAATTTATTAATAACTTAGCTACTTTAAAAGCAGAAACTTCACAGAAGTCATGTATTGCCCTGGGAGAGAACCTGAGGGCGGATGTGGAAGTTGAAAAATCATCAATGTCAAGGATTCTGTAACTACCAGGGTAGTGGAAATGGGGCAGTGTTTTAGAATTAAGATTTTAGAATCAGGTCTCTACAGTGTTTTAGAATGCCCAATGATATGGCCGGAGAAGGCAATGGCACCCTACTCCAGTACTCTTGCCTGGAAAATCCTATGGACAGAGGAGCCTGGTAGGCTGCAGTCTATGGGGTCGCGAAGAGTCGGACACAACTGAGCGACTTCACTTTCATGCATTGGAGAAGGGAATGGCAACCCACTCCAGTGTTCTTGCCTGGAGAATCCCATGGACAGGAGAGCCTGCTGGGCTGCCGTCTATGGGGTCGCACAGAGTCGGACACGACTGACGCGACTTAGCAGCAGCAGCAATGATATGGCCATTCAAACTTCCATATCAATGAACTTCTATTCCAGTGAATTACTGCCATATACTTAATCAATGGGCTTGTAGGTTTTAATGAGATAAAACCACATTCACCTGACCTGAGAAATAAATAACAAGACCAAATAATGAAAGTCACAGTTGTGGTGACTAATCAGTGCTTCAGCCACGTGTCCCACAGCTTCAACAGAGCAGCTAATAACACAGGGAAGAAAACAAAACCACTGCTAGCTCACACTGCATCTCTATAAGAAAAGAGCAGGAAGGGGATTAGCGGTATTCTTTCTTTCCCCCTGATGCTTGCATTTTAAAAATTCCATTAGTATCTTGCCAGATTTTCAAGAGAAAGACTGCATGCATCAGAGGTAACTGGTAAGATAGGCCATGGGAGAATAAAACCAATAAGAAACCTTTCTGTTCTGCACTTCACAGGGCTGTCACTCGTACTAGAAAAACGTCACTTTGAAGCCCTGTTTGCATTCCATTTTTAACTAGAGGGAAGAGGATGGAGGTCTTTGGTTTCTATGACAACCCAGATGGGCCATAATACAAGATACTTACAAATGTTCAATCGCAGGGATGCCAAATCAAATTAAGGCAGAGTTAGCACTACTTCATAAAAACTAGACGGGGGAGAAAACAAAATGCTTACGGCAAAATGATGCCATTTCTAGAGGTGGTTCTGCAAGATTTCATGCAGAAATATAAGAGAAAGAGTGGCTATTTTTAGTAAAAACAAATAAAGTGGCAAAACTAATATACAAAAATAAAGTTCCAATTTACATGAGTAAATGTTTTCATTAAATTTGACTACTAGAAAATTACTACCTCACTTAATGTTTAAAAAAATTCCTCTCAAACAACATGAATTTCATTAGTGATTTAAATCATTACAGTCTGGCACACTGGCTGGGCTTTAATGGTAAGTTGAGCTCCTTGGAGCAACTTTTTCCTTTCCTTCATCCTCAAGATTTGTTTCTATATTTGGTTTTCATAACTAGGTTACTTAGACCTCAAAATAATTGTGGAATGGCTAATGTTTTTCAGAAAGGAACTTATTTGTAACTTGTACTTCCTATAATCTGTGAAATTTAACTTTCCAGTAGAATGCAAGAGTAATCTATTGGATTTCTTTCTGTTTATAAATTATGACTCCTCAGCAAACACTTCTAGCTTTTAAAAGTACTGTTCTAAAAAAAGGGTATTCACATGTGGCCCTCTTCATTTCAGGAGAAAAAGGAAATGCTTTATATTCAATCTTAGTAAGTGATCTGCTTTAGATCATGTATCTCACCAGTGGGGCAACATTTTTAATACCTTTAATATCATAATGAAGAATTATGGTCCTCACCACCAAAAATGTCATAAGTACAAGAATATATACACACATATTTGGCACATATTTCAGGGTGTTGAGTCCCACCTCACTCCAGACAGCTTCCAAGGGCTAGTTAACATCCTTATTCAAGTACCTTCTTCCCCAAAGCCAAAATCACACACTTGTAATAACAGAAGTTTCCCTGTAAAAAAACTTATTTTCAACAATAAGTAGACTGATGGTACATTTCTACCTAAAACACAGGTTAAATAAAGTGGATTTAAACAAAATGCATTAGTTTAGTAAATATGTACCTGCTGTAAACATTGTATGCAAGTTTGAAAACTATTGTTTCAACTCTTTTGGACTTGCAATATCAGGTAAGTTTGTCTCTGGGCTTTTTTCTTCTCCCCCAAATGGCACAGACTCATTTAAAATTATTTTTAAAAATTATGAGCTAAAAGAAGGCTGTAAAACCAGAACCAGAACAAGTCCCTCAGTAGAATCTTTTAAAAACTAGGATGCTTATTGTTTTGAAAAGAAAAATCTGTATGCAAAGAGTTCCACTGAAACAAAAATAGCCCTGAGAATGTTGTACCTGATGTACTGTACAAGGGAAGAGCCTGGGTTGAGGCTAAAACACATTAGCAGCCAGGATGCTGGCTTCCCTTCCGTCCCATCTATATGACTCTGGTCAGTACTCCACTTGAATATTTGGTTCAGTCCAGTCACTCAGTCACGTCTGACTCTTTGTGACCCCATGACCTGCAGCACGCCAGGCTTCCCTGTCCATCAACAATTCCTGGAGTTTACTCAAACTCATGTCCATTGAGTCGGTAATGCCATCCAACCATCTCATCCTCTGTCATCCCTTTCTCCTCCTCCTTCAATTTTTCACAGCAGCAGGGTTTTTTACAAAGAGTCCAATTTTTGCATCAGGTGGTCAAAGTATTGGAAAAATGCATGAGTCCTTCCAATGAATATTCAGGACTGATTTCCTTTAAGATGGACAACTGGATCTCCTTTCAGTCCAAGGGACTCTCAAGAGTCTTCTCCAACACCACAGTTCAAAAGCATCAATTCTTCGGCACTCAGCTTTCTTTATAGTCCAACTCTCACATGCATACATGACTACTGGAAAAACCATAGCTTTGACTAGACGGGTATTTGTTGGCAAAGTAATGTCTCTGCTTTTTAATATGCTGTCTAGGATGATCATAGCTTTTCTTCCAAGGAGCAAGCATCTTTTAATTTCATGGCTGCAATCACCATCTGCAGTGATTTTGGAGACCAAAAAGATAAAATCTGTCACTATTTCCATTGCTTCCCTATTTATTTGTCATGAAGTGATGGGACCGGATGCCAAGATCTTAGTTTTCTGAATGTTGAGTTTTAAGCCAACTTCTTCACTCTCCACTTTCACTTTCATCAAGAGGCTCTTTAAGGGTGGTGTCATCTGCATATCTGAGGTTACTGATATTTCTCCTGGCAATCTTGATTCCAGCTTGTGCTTCATCCAGCCCAGCATTTCTCATGATGTACTCCGCATATAAGTTAAATAAGCAGGGTGACAATATACAGCCTCGATGTACTCCTTTCCCGATTTGGAACCAATCTGTTGTTCCATGTCCAGTTCTAACTGTTGTTAAACTTTAATATTAGTTTCCTCTATAGAATTAGGATGATAACTATCTATAAAATTAGGATAACACCTATCTGTTCCCTACTTCATTCAAAGAAAAAAGAAAAAAAACTTGTTTTTATAAAATTAGAGTTATGAAATACTAGAATTCCTAGTACTAATAATGACATTAAATAATAAACTGACAGTCTAAAAATGCTGATGAACTTAATTTTTAAAACACCATAAAGCTCCCCTACTGCCCATTACTATGATGACATTTTCACAAAGGGCAATGAGAAAGGCTGCAATTCTCACTAGGATGATGACTAATACTTACAGAAGATTAAAAATAAGAACGCTATATTGTGTGTAACAGTAGCAAAGTAAAAATATAAGAATGGCTCAGTGCACTATGGCGAATACGGTGTTTAATTTGAAAACTACTGACACAGCACTGTAAATCAACTATACCCAATAAGAGTTAAAGAAAAAGCAAGACAGGTACTGGCGAGGCCTTGCACAGAGGTCCATACAAGTGCCTTCAAAAGTTGCATTAGACTCTGTGGATGTGTGCCCTTCATCAACTGCTTCCTAGGTTAGGATTTCCTTTTAGAGTGTTGCAACCGAATAGTCTTCACCCAGGCAACAACAAGCCTGTTTGGAAAGGTTCCCTATTTCAGAAGCCTCAGTGCTATTTCCATTTGGAAAAACACATCTTTATGAAAATATGTATCATCCGCAGAACTAAAATGCTTAGATATATTAAGTTTCAGCTGTAAGTGATATTTTTAGAAAAGTGGTAATTTCAGAATCTCTACTTTAAAATTACAGAGTTGGTTCTTTTTTTTTTTTTAATGGAGTCACAAAGTAGAAAATTAAAAACATATATCAATGATTAAAGGCCTCTCCTCTCTTTCTAGTACCATTTTACTTAAAATTTAAAATTTTTATTTCCCTTAAATTAAAAAAAATCACCAAATTATGCATACTACTAAAAAATTTAATCAGATATTCACCTTCATAAAACCAAATAATGAGAAAGAGCGCTTAACAACAATGTTCTCAGAAATGATCTGAAATTATGGACGGTGTTGCTGTACAACAAAGTAAGTCAACCTGAGATGCCTTGCTTTGCATAACGCAAAAAAAATTCTACCTTTAATCAAAGGAAAATAATTTCACTTTTAATAAATAAGAAATTAAAACACTAGTATCAGTTCAGTTCAGTTGCTCAGTGGCGTCCGACTCTTTGCGACCCCATGGACTGCAGCACACCAGGCCTCCCTGGCCATCACCAACTCCCGGAGTTTACTCCCACTCATGTCCACTGAGTTGGTGATGCCATCCAACCATCTCATCCTCTGTTGTCCCCTTCTCCTCTCACCTTCAATCTTTCCCAGCATCAGGGTCTTTTCCAATGAGTCAGCTGTGCACATGAGGTGGCCAAAGTACTGGAGTTTCAGCTTCAACATCAGTCCTTCCAATAAATATTCAGGACTGATTTCCTTTAGGATGGACAGGTTGGATCTCCTTGAAGTCCAAGGGACTCTCAAGAGTCTTCTCCAACACCACAGTTCAAAAGCATCAATTCTTTGATGCTCAGCTTTCTTTATAGTCCAACTCTCACATCCATACATGACCACAGGAAAAACCATTAGCCTTGACTAGATGGATATTTGTTGGGAAAATAATGTCTCTGCTTTTGAATATGCTATTTAGGTTGGTCATAAATTTCCTTCCAAGGAGTAAGTGTCTTTTGATTTCATGGCTGCAGTCACCATCTGCAGTGATTTTGGAGCCCCCCAAAATAAAGTCTGTCATTGTTTCCATTGCTTCCCTATCTATTTGCCATGAAGTGATGGGACCGGATGCCATGATCTTAGTTTTCTGAATGTTGAGTTTTAAGCCAACTTCTTCACTCTCCTCTTTCACTTTCATCAAGAGGCTCTTTAGTTCTTCTTCGCTTTCTACCATAAGGGTGGTGTCATCTGCATGTCTGAGGTTATTGATATTTCTCTTGATTCCAGCTTGTACTTCATCCAGCCCAGCATTACTCACAATGTACTCTGGATATAAGTTAAACAAGCAGGGTGACAATATACAGCCTTGACACACTCCTTTTCCGATTTGGAACCAGTGTGTTGTTCCATGTCCAGGTCTAACTGTTGCCTCCTGACCTGCATACAGATTTCTCAAGAGGCAGGTCAGGTGGTCTGGTATTCCCATCTCTTTCAGAATTTTTCACAGTTTATTGTGATCCACACAGTCAAAGGCTTTGGCATAGTCAATAAAGCCTGTCTCTTATACACATCTAGATGTGTATAAGAGACAGATCTTAGTTTTCTGAATGTTGAGTTTTAAGCCAACTTCTTCACTCTCCTCTTTCACTTTCATCAAGAGGCTCTTTAGTTCTTCTTCGCTTTCTACCATAAGGGTGGTGTCATCTGCATGTCTGAGGTTATTGATATTTCTCTTGATTCCAGCTTGTACTTCATCCAGCCCAGCATTACTAGAATTTGATTTTTGGTTCCTCTGCCTTTTCTAAATCCAGCTTGAACATCTAGAAATTCACGGTTCACGTACTGTTGAAGCCTGGCTTAGAGAATTTTGAGCATTACTTTGCTAGCCTGTGCAATGAGTACAATTGTGTAGTAGTTTGAGCATTCTTTGGCATTGCCTTTCTTTGGGATTGGAATGAAAACTGACCTTTTCCAGTCCTGTGGCCACTGCTGAGTTTTCCAGATTTGCTGGCATATTGAGTGCAGCACTTTCACAGCATCATCTTTTAGGATTTGAAATAGCTCAACTGGAATTCCATCACCTCCAACTAGCTTTGTTCATAGTGATGATTCCCAAGGCTCACCTGACTTCGCATTCTAGGATGTCTGGCCCTAGGTGAGTGATCACACCACCGTGATTATCTGGGTCATGAAGATCTTTTTAGTATAGTTCTTCTGTGTATTCTTGCCACCTTTTCTTAATATCTTCTGCTTCTGTTAGGTCCATAACATCTCTGTCCTTTATTGAGCCCTTGGTATCTCTAATTTTCTTGAAGAGATCTCTAGTCGTCCCCATTCTATTGCTTTCCTGTTTCTTTGCATTGATCACTGAGGAAGGCTTTCTTATCTCTCCTTGCCCTTCTTTGGAACTCTCCATTCAAATGGGTATATCTTTCTTTCTCTCCTTTGCTTTTCACTTCTCTTCTTTTCACAGCTAGGTAAGGCCTCCCCAGACAGCCATTTGGCCTTTTTGCATTTCTTTGTCTTGGGGATGGTCTTGATCACTGCCTCCTGTACAACGTCATGAACCTCCCTCCAGAGTTCATCAGGCACTCTGTCGATTAGATCTACTCCCTTGAATCTATTTCTCACTTCCATTGTATAATCAAAAGGGATTTGATTTAGGTCATACCTGAATGGTCTAGTGGTTCCCTACTTTCCTCAATTTAAGTCTGAATTTGGCAATAAGGAGTTCATGATCTGAGCCACAGTCAGCTCCCGGTCTTGCTTTTGCTGACTGTATAGAGCTTCTTTTATTTATTCTATCTATTGTATAGAGCTTCTTCATCTTTGACTGCAGAGAATATAACCAATCTGATTGCAGTACTAACCATCTAGTGATGTCCATGTGTAGAGTCTTCTCTTGTGTTGTTGGAAGACGGTGTTTGCTATGACCAGTGTGTTCTCTTGGCAAAACTCTACTAGCCTTTGCCCTACTTCATGCTGTACTCCAAGGTCAATTTGCTTGTTATTCCCAAATGTTTCTTGACTTCCTACTTTTACATTCCAGTCCCCTATAATGAAAAGGACATCTTTTTTTGGTGTTAGTTCTAGAAGGTTTTGTAGGTCTTCACAGAACCATTCAACTTTAGCTTCTTCAGCATTACTGGTTGGGGCATAGACTTGGATTACTGTGATACTGAATGGTTTGCCTTGGAAATGAACAGAGATCATTCTGTCATTTTTGAGATTGCATCCAAGTACTGCATTTTGGACTCTTTTGTTGACTATGATGGCTACTCCATTTCTTCTAAGGGATTACTGCCCACAGTAGTAGATATAATGGTCATCTGAGTTAAATTCACCCATTCCAGTCCACCTTAGTTCACTGATTCCTAGAATGTCGACGTTCACTCTTGCCATCTTCTGTTTGACCACTTCCAATTTGCCTTGATTCATGGACCTGACATTCCAGGTTCCTATGCAATACTGCTCTTGGCAGCATTGAACCTTGCTTCTATCACCAGTCCCATCCACAACTGGGTGTTGTTTTTGCTTTGGATCCATCTCTTCATTCTTTCTGGGGTTATTTCTCCACTGATCTCAGTAGCATATTGGGCACCTACCAACCTGGGGAGTTCATCTTTCAGTGTCCTATATTTTTGCCTTTTCATACTGTTCATGAGGTTCTCAAGGCGTGAATACTGAAGTAGTTTGCCATTCCCTTCTTCAGTGGACCACATTTTGTCAGAACTCTCCACCATGACCCATCCGTCTTGGGTGGCCCTACGTGGCATGGCTCATAGTTTCTTTGAGTTAGACACGGCTGTGGTCCATGTGATCAGATTGGTTGTTTGCTGTGACTGTATATTATATGCCAATTACACTTTGATAAAAACTATATCAGTGCCAAATCATTGTCATACACCTGAAATATTGTTATATATAAATTATATTTCAATGAAAATAAAAAAGAGAAAGAAAGAAGAGACATCAGTGTTGGGCAACAGAGAAGAGAGGGAAAATTCTTAAGAAGAAAGCATAGGCAGAACACTGACATAAATCTCAGTAATATCTTCTTGGATGCACCTTCTAGAGTTAACAAAAAAAAAAAGAACAAAAATAAATAAATGAGATCTAATCAAACTTACAAGCTTTTGCACAGCAAAAGAAACTATAACAAAACAAAAAGAACTCACAGAATGAGAGAAAATATTTGTAAATGATGCAACTGACAAGGGACTGATCTCCAAAATAAACAGACAGCTCCCATAGCTCAACATCAAAAAACAAACCCAATCAAAACAATAGGCAATGCGAAATAGGCATTTCTCCAAAGAAGACATACAGATGGCCAAAAACACATGAAAAGATGCACAACCTCACTCATTATTACAGAAAAGTGAAAGTGAAGTTGCTCAGTCATGTCTGGCTCTTTGCGACCCCATGGACTATAGCCCACCAGGCTCCTCAGTCCATAGAATTTTCCAGGCAACAGTACTGGAATGGGTTGTCATTTCCTTCTCCAGGGGACCTTCCCGACCCAGGGATAGAATCCGGGTCTCCCGCATTGCAGGCAGACACTTTACCATCTGAGCCACCAGGGAAGCTGAATTATTACAGAAATGCAGATCAAAACTATAATAAGGTATTATCTCACACCAATCAGAATGGCCATTATCAAAAAGTCTACAAACAATAAATCTGGGGAGGGGGTGAGGGTGTGGAAAAAAGGGAACCCTCCTATGCTCTTGGTGGGAATGTAAACTAGTGCAATCATAATGGAGAAAACTATGGAAGTTCCTTAAAAAACTAAAAATAGAGCTACCATAAGATCTAGCAACTCCATTCCTGGGCATATATCCAGAGAAAACCATACTTTGAAAAGATACCTGTACTCATGTTCATTGCAGCACTATTTACAATAGCCAAATGTCCATCAAAAGATGAATGAATAAAGAAGATGCGGTACATATATACAATGCAGTATTACTCTAAAGAATGAAATGATGCCACGTGCAACAACGTGAACGGACCTAGAGATTATCATCGTAAGTGAAGTAAGTCAGAGAAAGGCAAATATCATATGATATCACTTATATGTAGAATTTAAAAAATGAACTTGTTTACAAAACAGACACAGACTCACAGACTTAGAATGCAACTTACAGTTACCAAAGGGGAAAGGTGGTGGTGGGGGAATAAATTAGGAGGTTGAGTTTAACATATATACACTACTACATATAAAACAGATAATCAACAAGGACCTACTGGATAGTACAGGGAACTCTACTCAATATTCTATAATAACCTATATGTGAAAAGAACCTAATTAACAAAGCTGTGGTTTTTCCAGTAGTCATATATGGATGTGAGAGTTGGACCATAAAGAAGGCTGAGCACCGAAGAATCAATTCTTTCAAACTGTAGTGCTGGAGAAGACTCTTGAGAGTCCCTTGGACTGCAAGGAGATCAAACCAGTCAATCCTAAGGGAAATCAGCCCTGAATATTTATTGGAAGGCCTGATGCTGAAGCTGAAGCTCCAATACTTTGGCCACCTGATACAACAGCTGACTCACTGGAAAAGACACTGATGCTGGGAAAGACTGAAGGTAAAAGGAGAGGAGAGCAGCAGAGGATGAGATGATTATATAGCATCACCAACTCAATGGACATGAACTTGCACAAAATCCAGGAAGCCATGCTGCAGTCCATGGCGTTGCAAAGAGTCGGACGTGACTTAGTGACTGAACAACAAAAACTAGATCAGTTTGCTGTACACCTGAAACTAACGCAATAGTGTATACTCCAATATAAACTAAAAAACTTTTAAAGATGTAGTATATATAAACAATGGACTATTCAGTTCAGTTCAGTTCAGTCGCTCAGTCGTGTCCGACTCTTTGCGACCCCATGAAACGCAGCACGCCAGGCCTCCCTGTTCATCACCATCTCCCGGAGTTCACTCAGACTCACATCCATCGAGTCCGTGATGCCATCCAGCCATCTCATCCTCGGTCGTCCCCTTCTCCTCCTGCCCCCAATCCCTCCCAGCATCAGAGTCTTTTCCAATGAGTCAACTCTTCGCATGAGGTGGCCAAAGTACTGGAGTTTCAAACTCTCACATCCATACATGACCACAGGAAAAACCATAGCCTTGACTAAACGGACCTTAGTCGGTAAAGTAATGTCTCTGCTTTTCAATATGCTGTCTAGGTTGGACATAACTGAGTAATGGACTATCACTCAGCCATAAAAAAGAAAGAAGTAATGCCATTTGTGGCAACATAAACGGGCCTAGAGATTATCATACTAGGCAAATTAAATCAGATTGAGAAAGACAAATATCATATGATATCACTTATATGTGGGATCTAAATATCACAGGAATGAACATATCTATGAACAGAAACAAATTCAGATACAGAGAACAGGGAAGGAGGGAGGAGAAGGGAAGAATTGGGAGTTTGGGATTAGCAGATGCAAACTATTATATACAGGATGGATAAACAATAAGATCCTACTGTACAGCACAGTGAACTATGCTCACTATCCTGAGATAAACCGTAATGGAAAAGAATATGAAACAGAATATGTATCTGTATAACTGAATCACTTTGCGGTAGAGCAGAAATTAAAACAACACTGTAAATCAACTATATTCCAATAAAAATTTTAAAAACATTACTTTGACTCTACTGGTAAAAGTCTTTTGCCCTACTTTTTAAAATTGTAACCAGTGAATAAAACTATTGGCAATCTTCTTATTGAGAAATCTGAAATACCTTACACTGGAACAGTTAAACATTAAGGGACCCATCAGCACCAACTACTTACTCCCCATGAGCAATGAATAAAATAATATTTGTAGCACAATTAAGCCTCTATGGCTCAAGATGGATCATCCCATCAATTCTGAAACAATTTTATTCTAGCTGCATGAATATGATCATAAAGAAAAAAATCACTTCTAATGAAATGTGGAAGGACTTTTCCGCCCCCCACTGAAACATATTCATCATTTTTTAAAAAATTTTAATGTCAGAACTCTTAAGAACAGAAAATGTATATGGAAAATAGCTTAATTAATTATTTAGAGCCTACAAACGACTGTGGAAAAGCACAATTTTTAAACCTTGAAATGGACTAATCTGTAATATAAAATGGTCATTGTAGATAATAAGTACTTCACATTCACACAAGAGAGAATTAAATAATTGTGATGTTTCTTTTATTTTACATTTATGACGAAAGAACCATAATAACCCACAATGGACCATTGTTGATCTCATCCTTACAAATAAGAACCAAATGATTTAAAATTAAATCTGTTATAAGCTATATGCTTTAAGAAGTATCTGTTTCCCGTTTTTCAATCGTTTTCCAGCATTTCCAGAAGCCCAAACAAGAATTACAATAAGGGCAAAAAATATGAGGAAATAGTAAGTTCTGAATCTTTTAGCTGGATATACAATTAGGGCAAAGGCTAAGTCAAAAAATTAACTAGAATCTAACAAAATACTGTATTTTACTATAGTTTTTTAGTTTGAATAAATCTGCCCTTCGCCTTCTGATCTTCCTAGTATTTCCACAAATAACTTCCACAAATCACTATATAAGTAGCAAGGAGTCTAAGAATATACTGCTACACTCAGCTTCTAAAGATACTCAGATTAGTTCAACTACATAGGAGGCTGTCTGTCTGAGTTAGAGGATGAAGTTATCACTTAATGAATTGACGCCATCTAGTGGGATCAGTGAGATTTCAGCTGAATCTGGTTTGCTCCAGGTTACTCTATTCAACTGGTCAAATATCTTGTTTTAAAATACACATTTGTGGAACTTCCCTGGTGGTCCAGTGGCTAAGACTCCATGCTCCCAACGCAGGGGGCCAGGGTTTGATACTTGATCAGGGAACTAAATCCCACTTGCTGCAACTAAGATCCAAGGCAGTCAAAAAAAAAAAAAATTATATATATATATATATATGTACACACACACAGTTGTACTAATAAGTGAACTATTCTGAATGTCTATCGTAAGAATGTAGCAAAGTTGCCTACAATAAAAATAGCACAAAAATATTTTAAGACCAGCAATCCTCACTTAGAAGGGAATAATTTTCTATTCTTTCCTTCAAAGGCACAAAATACAAATCAACATGTACTAATAATATGTATTTTCAAAGATCAGAAAAAAGTGAAGTAAAAATCAAAACAATATTTGGTCATAAAAATGTTTAAATAACAACAACAACTATTATTAAGGAAACTGTGTCAGACTTTATTTTTGGAGGGCTTCAAAATCACTGCAGATGGTGACTGCAGCCATGAAGTTAAAAGATGCTTACTCCTTGGAAGGAAAGTTATGACCAACCTAAATAGCATATTCAAAAGCAGAGACATTACTTTGCCAACTAAGGTCCGTCTAGTCAAGGCTATGGTTTTTCCTGTGGTCATGTATGGATGTGAGAATTGGACTGTGAAGAAAGCTGAGCGCCAAAGAATTGATGCTTTTGAACTGTGGTGTTGGAGAAGACTCTTGAGAGTCCCTTGGACTGCAAGGAAATCCAACCAGTCCATTCTAAAGGAGATCAACCCTGGGATTTCTTTGGAAGGAATGACGCTAATGCTGAAACTCCAGTACTTCAGCCACCTCATGTGAAGGGCTGACTCATTGGAAAAGACTCTGATGCTGGGAAGGATAGGGGGCAGGAGGAGAAGGGGACGACAGAGGATGAGATGGCTGGATGGCATCACCGACTCGATGGATGTGAGTTTGAGTGAACTCCGGGAGTTGGTGATGGACAGGGAGGCCTGGTGTGCTGCGATTCATGGGGTCGCAAAGAGTCGGACACAACTGAATGACTGAACTGAACTGAACTGAAGCATACACTTAGCATGCCACAAAGTTTTAATCTTTAAAGCTATCTCGCAATGTAGTTCGAAAGCCAATTCCCTGTTATGAAAACACTTACACCTGAGTGACTAATCAAAATAAGTGATCCTTCTTCCCTCTAAACATGATGTGAATATCCCATCTATTGACATTACCTCACTGCATATCTAATATATGCCCAGAAACATGCCAAGAGATGAGGAGGTTCTAAAAGAGGAAAAAGAGTCCTGGTCTTTGAAGGACCCCAGGCTTGGCTCTGATTCCAAAAATCAGTGGCACTTTACAGAAGACGCTTACAATTGCCTTTTATCATAGTTTTACTGTTAATTTTCTTCACATTGAAATAAACTATTAGCGTGAATGGGCTTCCCCAGTGGCTCAAGCAATAAAGAATCTGCCTGCAATGCTGGAGATGCAGGATCCATTCCTGGGTCGGGAAGATCCCCTGGAGGAGGAAATGGCAACCCACTCCAGTATTCTTGCCTGGAGAAGCCCATGGACTGAGAAGCCTGGCGGGCTACAGTTCACAGGGTTTCAAGGAGTCACACACAACGGAAGCAACTGAGCATGCATGCACACACACGAGAGTGAATAATAAATCCATCATGATTTCGACTCAGTGACACAGTTTAAACCAAAAATCACTGAGAAAAAAAGAGATGTGCATCCTTCATATTACCCAACAACAAAAATATCTGTACTTTCACTTCCAGAAATATGATTTATCATTTGAAAGTCGTAGGATAATGCAAGACTTCCCCCTAAAGTACAGGATCTATTGCAACAATCAGCATTATTCAAGTTATTTACATTCCTAACAGCATACCTGCTTCTACTTCTCTTTGCATTTCTTGGGATTACCATATTCCAGGTAAGAAGAGAAAAGAACTTCAAGTAAAATGTGTTCATTGTTTTTCTGCTCACTGGTAGGTAGGAAATTACACAGAGTGAAGTTCACATAAATAATCTGCAAACCATTCCATTTTCTAAGTGGGAATGTTAATCTTAACACTTCACCTTCTTCCCCTAAACTGTGTATCAGTTTACACACACACTCATTCCTACACTCTGCCATGTCAAACATTAGATTAATATATAATAATGTCCAGATGATAATTCAATTAAATTTAGCAAGTTTTCTAGAATCTTTAAGGGTATCAAAAATTTCCCGCGTGTGTTTTCTTATTAAAGAAAGTATAGAGCAGAGTTCCATACTATAATGCATATCTGGGGCACCACGAACCATACATGGCCTCAGTTCTGAAAAGAACAGCTAAATTTAATCCAACTCCCTTTTTTCCTGAAAGAGTCAGGAATTGGCTGGCATATATCTCATCTTGACCCAATTTGCTTCACTAGAGAAGTGCCAATGGCCTAAAGACCACTCCATGGGTCAAAGGTAGAAGAAAAGGGCCTACCTGACTGGCTGAGTTGACTATTAAATCTACCTGTACATCTAGCAAAGAGAAACAGCAAGGTAGGGAGGAACAGGGCTGGGTTTGGAATATGAATACCTGATGCTGCTAGACAAGCTAAATGTGAATGTAAACAGCAAGATGCTACTTTCAGCCTAATAGTCTTATCTACCCTATCCACTCTCATCCCACCACTTATCTGAGCAATATTTCAGTTCAGTTCAGTCGCTCAGTCGT
>SJYT01048957.1:159332-183951 GCA_006410635.1 Cephalophus harveyi
CATGAAGAGGCCAAAGTACTGGAGTTTCAGCTTTAGCAGCATTCCTTCCAAAGAAATCCCAGGGTTGACCTCCTTCAAAATGGACTGGTTGGATCTCCTTGCAGTCCAAGGGACTCTCAAGAGTCTTCTCCAACACCACAGTTCAAAAGCATCAATTCTTCGGTGCTCAGCCTTCTTCACAGTCCAACTCTCACATCCATACATGACCACAGGAAAAACCATAGCCTTGACTAGACGGACCTTAGTCGGCAAAGTAATGTCTCTGCTTTTGAAAATACTATCTAGGTTGGATATAACTTTTCTTCCAAGGAGTAAGCGTCTTCTAATTTCATGGCTGCAGTCACCATCAGCAGTGATTTTGGAGCCCAAAAAAATAAAGTCTGACACTGTTTCCACTGTTTCCCCATCTATTTCCCATGATGTGATGGGACCAGATGCCATGATCTTCGTCTTCTGAATGTTGAGCTTTAAGCCAACTTTTTCGCTCTCCTCTTTCACTTTCATCAAGAGGCTTTTTAGCTCCTCTTCACTTTCTGCCATAAGGGTGATGTCATCTGCATATCTGAGATTATTGATATTTCTCCCGGCAATCTTGATTCCGCTTGTGTTTCTTCCAGTCCAGCGTTTCTCATGAGGAGGGATTGGGGGCAGGAGGAGAAGGGGACGACCGAGGATGAGATGGCTGGATGGCATCACTGAATCGATGGATGTGAGTCTGAGTGAACTCCGAGAGATGGTAATGAACAGGGAGGCCTGGTGTGCTGCGATTCACGGGGTCGCAAAGAGTCAGACACAACTGAGCGACTGAACTGAACTGAACTCTGCATATAAGTTAAATAAGCAGGGTGACAATATACAGCCTTGACGGACTCTTTTTCCTATTTGGAACCAGTCTGTTGTTCCATGTCCAGGTCTAACTGTTGCTTCCTGACCTGCATACAGATTTCTCAAGAGGCAGGTTAAGTGATCTGGTATTTCCATCTTTTTTCAGAATTTTCCACAGTTTATTGTGATCCACACAGTCAAAGGCTTTGGTGTGGTCAATAAAGCAGCAGTAGATGTTTTTCTGGAACTCTCTTGCTTTTTCCATGATCCAGCGGATGTTGGCAATTTGATCTCTGGTTCCTCTGCCTTTTCTAAAGCCAGCTTGAACATCAGGGAGTTCACAGTTCACGTATTGCTGAAGCCTGGCTTGGAGGATTTTGACCATTACTTTACTAGCATGTGAGATGAGTGCAAATGTGCGGTAGTTGGAGCATTCTTTTGCATTGCCTTTCTTTGGAATTGGAATGAAAACTGACCTTTTCCAGTCCTGTGGCCACTGCTGTGTTTTCCAAATATTTACCTTCCATCTTATCCAGATCCTTTGATAAGACCGGTCTCTTCTCTGCTAAGTGAACTTAACAAATTTGGTCCCATTTTAAAGCTTTTGTTGATGACATTCCCTGGACCCAATTTACCTTTCTTTCTCTCCTCTGCCTTCGTCCGTCTACCCTTGAAGGTTCTGGTAAGTACCATCTCCTCTATAAAACTTTCCTTGACTCTATCTGCCTAGAATGATCTGTGAAACCCTATTACACCAAGTGTCTGAATCATACATAATATAACATCTAAACATACAATAATAACAGCAGCTGAAAACACAGAAATCCTTACTATATGGCAGGCATTTCTAAGCACATTAACCATGTATTGTGTTATTTAATCTTCAAAGCAATCCTATGAGATAAGTTCTATTAGTATCCCATTTTACAGATGGGAAAAACACGTTTCCAAAGGTAGTAAGTGGTAAAGCCAGAGAGATTCTAACTCAGGCAGTCTGGTTCCAGGGCCCACGCTGCTCTCCATCATACAGTGTGGGCTCGGCTTATTCAGTGGTTGACATGATTTTGTCTTTTGACTCAGAATATATGATTCTCAAGGATGAGGGCATTCATTTAGTGTAACCTTTCCATAACCTTGTATTTTCCTGGGCTGTACAATTACATGCTCAGTGTCACCTTGAAAGTCGAGATGGACTATCAGTCACTTCACATTCTGGGGAAGGGAGTTCAGCCTTACAACGAATCATTCCAAACTTCAGTGTTTTCACTAAATAAATATACTAATTTGTGAGGCTTTTGATAAAAGATTATTCCTGCTGCTAGCCCTGAACCAAAAAATTTAGGGATGTCTGAGGAAAATTAATTTAGTCATTTAACAATAAATGACTTTAAAATGGTGAAAAACATGCCTAGTTTGAGAGTCAGGAACAAGGATAATCTTCTAAAGATAAAAACTAAAGCTCTCTCCTGATTTATACTCACAAAGCAGTCTCTTGAGCATATGTAAGGAAAATTAATAATGGAGATTTAATAATTCAATGATTAAGTCACCTGAGACCAGGTATAGTACAAGTCTAAGATACACAACTATTTTAAAAATGTCAGCATTCTATAACTGATATTATGGTTTAAAAAAGGCTTTTCTTTTAAATATATTATTTATACCTCACAACAATCCTGTAAAGATACTTACTTTAAAGAAGAGTAAAGCAAAGCTCAAGGAGACTTAGTGATCCATCTATAAAATTACACAATTACATGACAGAACCAGGATTCAAATCTTTGCTTTCTGATTCTAATGCCTAAATTCCTTTCTGCTTTACAAAGCTGTTGGGAAAAGCGGTGTGGATTAACTCAAAATTAAATTTAGAGTATTTTTTTTGGTCTCATCTTTTGGTAATTCAAATGCTGCAAGTCAACAACAATCATAAAGCAAAAATAAAAACAGTCTTGACCCTGGAAGAAACAGCAGGTTTCCTAAGCCACTGTGCAAAGCCCTGGCCCAGAGAAGTTAGAGAACAAGAGGTTAAAATATACATGTATCTCAGAGGACAGAGAGAATGAAAACCACAATCACAGAAAACTAATCAAACTGACCACATGGAACACAGCCTTGTCTAACTCAACAAAACTATGACCCATGCCATGTGGGGCCACCCAAGACAGACGGGTCATGGTGGAGAGTTCTGACAAAATGTGGTCCACTGGAGAAGGAAACAGCAAATCACTTCCGTATTCTTGCCTTTAGAACCCCATGAACAGTATCAAAAGGCAAAAAGATATGACCCTGAAAGATGAACTCCTCAGGTCAGTAGATGCCCAATATGCTACTGGAAAAGAGTGGAGAAATAGCTCCTGAAAGAATGAAGAGATGGAGCCAAGGACAAAACAACAACCAGTTGTGGATGGGACTAGTGATGGAAGTGAAGTCCAATGCTGTCAACAACAATACTGCATAGGAACCTGGAATGTTAGATTCATGAATCAAGGTAAATTGCAAGTAGTCAAACAGGAGATGGCAAGCAAAAACATTGACATCCCAATCAGTAATGCTGAAGAAGCTGAAGTTGAACGGTTCTATGAAGACCTACAAGACCTTTTAGAACTAACACCCAAAAAAGATGTCCTTTCCATCATAAGGGACTGGAATGCAACAAGTACCAAGTCAAGAATCACCTGGACTAACAGGCAAATTTGGCTTTGGAGTACAGAATGAAGCAAGGCAAAGACTAACAGAGTTTTCCCAAAAGAACGCACTGGTCATAGCAAACACCCTCTTCCAACAACACAAGAGAAGACTCTACACATGGACATCACCAGATGGTCAACACCGAAATCAGATTGATTATATTCTCTGCAGTCAAAGAAGCTCTATACAGTCAGCAAAAACAAGACCAGGAGCGACTGTGGCTCAGATCATATACTCCTTATTGCAAAACTCAGACTTAAACTGAAAAGTAGGGAAAATCACTAGACCATTCAGGTATGACCCAAATCCTTACGATTATACCGTAGAAGTGAAAAACAGATTCAAGGGATTCAATCTGATAGAGTGCCTGAAGAACAATTGGACAGAGGTTTGTGACACTGTACAGGAGGCAGTGATCAAAACCATCCCCAAGAAAAAGAAATGCAAAAAGGCCAAAATGGCTGTCTAAGGAGGGTTTACAAATAGCTGAGAAAAGAAGAGAAGCTAAATGCAAAGGAGAAAAATAAGATATACCCTCTGAACGCAGAGTTCCAAAGAACAGCAAGGAGAGATAAGAAAGCCTTCCTCAGTGATCAATGCAAAAAAATAGAGAAAAGCAATAGAATAGAAAAGACTAGTGATCTCTTCAGGAAAATTAGAGATACCAAGGGAACATTTCCTGCAAAGATGGACACAATAAAGGACAGAAATGGTATGGACCTAACAGAAGCAGAAGATATTAAGAAGAGGTGGCAAGAATATACAGAAGAACTATACAAAAAAGATCTTCATAACCCAGATAACCATGATGGTGTGATCACTCACCTAAGGCCAGACATCCTGGAATGCAAGGTCAAGTGGGCCTTGGGAAGCATCACTATGAACAAAGCTAGTTGGAGGTGAAGGAATTCCAGTTGAGCTATTTCAAATCCTAAAAGATGATGCTGTGAAAGTGCTGCACTCAATATGCCAGCAAATCTGGAAAACTCAGCAGTGGCCACAGGACTGGAAAAGGTCAGTTTTCATTCTAATCCCAAAGAAAGGCAATGTCAAAGAATGCTCAACCTACTGCACAACTGCATTCATCTCACATGCTAGCAAAGTAATGCTCAAAATTTTCCAAGCCAGGCTTCAACAGTACATGAACCATGAATTTCTAGATGTTCAAGCTGGATTCAGAAAAGGCAGAGGAACCAATGATCAAATTGCCAACATCTGCTGGATCATAGAAAAAGCAGGAGAGTTCCAGAAGAACATCTATTTCTGCTTTATTGACTATGCCAAGACCTTTGACCATGTGGATCACAACAAACTGGAAAATTCTTAAAGAGATGGGAATACCAGACTACTTGACCTGCCTCTTGAGAAATTTGTATGCAGGTCAAGAAGCAACAGTTAGAACTGGACATGGAACAACAGACTGGTTCCAAATAGGAAAAGGAGTACATCAAGGCTGTATATTGTCACCCTGCTTATTTAACTTATATGCAGAGCACATCATGAGTAATGCCGGGCTGGATGAAGCACAAGCTGGAATCAAGATTGCCAGAAGAAATATCAATAACCTCAGATATGCAGATAACACCACCCATGGCAGAACGCGAAGAACTAAAGAGCCTCTTGATGAAAGTGAAAAAGCTGGCTTAAAACTCAACATTCAGAAAACTAAGATCATGGCATCCAGTCCCATCATTTCATGGCAAATGACGGGGAAACAATGGAAACAGTGACAGGCTTTATTTTTTTGGGCTCCAGAATCACTGCAGATGGTGATTGCAGCCATGAAATTCAAAGATGCTTACTCCTTGGAAGGAAAGCTATGACCAACTTAGACAGCACATTAACAAACAGAGACATTCCTTTGCCAACAAATACCCATCTAGTCAAAGCTATGGATTTTCCAGTAGTCATGTATGGATGTGAGAGTTGGACTATAAAGAAAACTGAGCGCCGAAGAATTAATGCTTTTGAACTGTGGTGTTGGAAAAGACTCTTGAGAGTCCCTTGGACAACAAGGAGACCAAATCAATCCAGCCTAAAGGAAATCAGTCCTGAATATTCATTGGAAGGACTGGTGCTGAAGCTGAAACTCCAATACTTTAGCCACCTGATGCGAAGAACAGACTCACTGCAAAATACCCTGCTGCTGGGAAAGACTGAGGAGGAGGAGAAGGGGACAACAGAGAATGAGACTGTTGAATGGCATCAGCAACTCGATGGATATGAGTTTGAGTAAGCTCTGGGAGCTGGTGATGGACAGGGAAGCCTGGCGTGCCGCAGTCCATTGGGTCGCAAAGAGTTGGACATGAATAAGTGCTTGAACTGAACAGACCTCTGATTCACCTTTATTTTGGAAGTTTATGGTTCCCCTCCCCTAACCACCCCCAACCCAGAGGACAGGGGTGATACAGTTGACCGGCTGATTCTTAAGACTGAGTTGCTAGGTGCATTGGAGCAATAGACATAACCAGACAGTGAACAGTGTCTCCCTCTTCACTGGCTTCTTTCCCTCCAACTACCAACAAGCACGCTCTGGTCTCGTCTATAAGAAAACGCACACACACTCTCTCTCCCCAAGCTGCTGTTTTCTCCTCCTTTCCTGAGAGGTGACAATGAAATGTGTGACAAGTAGAGGGCCCAAAAGAAAATGGGCATCCACTAAAGCATATTTCTCATTCCCCTTTATCACTAAACTCTTTGTTGCTGTTATTTTGAAATACTGATTATATTAGAAAAGCATTTGATAGCTGTATTGGATTATACTGATATAATCAGTCACTTAGTTTTAACACTATGTGGCCTGAGGATATCTATTAAAATATGGGTTTTTCCATTCATTCAACAAATATTTGAGCATTTTTACTGAATTTCTTCATGGAGTTACTGGGGTCTTTGACCTTCCCACTAGACTGCGAACTCCTTGAAGGCAAGAATAAACTGTTTCAGCTGGTAACTTTACTTCTTAGCTGACGGGTAGTAGGGTATTTAAGTCAACGAATCACCTACTGAAATAAAACTGCAATTCTTAAGACACTTCCTGGCTCTCGAAGACTAGGATTTCAAGACATCTCCCACTTGGTACTAAGCATTGCTTTTCATTTCTAAAGTCATGAAAGTTTTGGCTGAGATCCTTTTTCTTTTCTGACTTCTATAGAATAGAGATGTTATTTTAGGCAATGTCTTCAACTAACAAAGTTTTCCCAAAGCAAAAAATGTGGATGCCCGTGAGTCTGGCATAGCAGAGTCCTAGAGCAGTTTTTATTCACTGATTGACTTTCAAAATAAAGGAATTACTATGAATTTTTTATTTCTTTTAATTTAAAAACCATATATGCAGCATACCAAAACAAAAAAGAAAGATTAAAGCTTCTTTAGTATAAAATTAATTTTAAAACCTTGTACATAAAAATTAGAAGCAAGTTAAACACTGTAGGTCCTTCACTCTGTCTACACTTGCAGACAATCAATCAGTCATGGCATCAGTAGTTCCCCTACATCCTGGGATCCACACTAAACTACTTCCACTACACTCTCCCTTGCACTATTTTTTTTTCTTTGAACTTAATAATCCTTATACCTGACCTGCTTATTACCACTGGAAAGAATCCTTAAACCAGGCCACAGGCTCTGCCTGAAGTTCATGCCATCTTTACCCTCACCTTCTGGTCACCGTTAGTGATCATCTATCAATTTCCCTCAAAAGCTATTCAAATCTTTGTCTTCCTTGTTTTGCACAAGTGCACTGTTGACCATGCTCTTCCTGGGATCCTCTGCTCACCGGTCACTATTACTTGTCATTATTTAGTTGTTTCTCTTTCCCACAGCCCTGAAATTTCCTTTAGGCTTAGATCCTTTTACAGTCATATACTTTTTAAAGTTCCTATCCCAGACCCTCTTTCTTCCCGTCTCTACACTCATTTCCTTGGTTATCTTCATTCAAAATCAAATTCAAAATCCCCTTTGTCAGACAATGGAAGACCATAGATAGAATTTTGGTCCTTACGACTAGCATACTATATGGTCTCAGGCAAGTTAATTAACTTCAATCTGTTTACTCACCTCTTACATGGGGATAGCAGTATCTATTACACCTTACAAGGCTACTGTGAATATTAAGTGAGGTAACAGTATAAGGTACCTACCTAATAGTCCTGGCCTCTCCTAAATCCCCACATCCACATATCTAATTTATATGATAGACATATCTACCTTACCGCTTCACCAACACTGAAGAGTTGGCTAGCTCAAGACCAAATGCATCCCTGTCTTTCTGCCTTGCAGTTTCCTATCTTAACAACACCCTAATAGCTCAAGCTGGGAACCCTAACCACTACTTCACTCTTATGCCTAATTAGTCCTTGCACTGTCTTGCACTTTTATGCCACTGCCGTGAGTCAGGCCACTTACTAGGACAATTTATAACATTTTCCTAACTGGTATCTCTCCCATCTAGAGCACACAGGTCCCTTTGCTGATAGAATACTTTCTCAAAAAGGGATCTCACCATGTCATTTCTCTGCTTAAAATTTCCTGTGTCTTCTATCTAGTAACTATGGAATAAAGCCTAGACTCCTAGGTGAGGCATTAAAGGCTGTTAACAACTGTACTTAATTCATTCCCTCAGCCACTCTGAATTATCTGCTTGATAAATGAAATGCTTGAAATGCTTCTTCCTGCCTCTGTACCTTTGCTTAAATCAGTTCTTCCTTTCCCTCAAACACCTCTCCTACCTGTCTATACATCTCTCATTCCTGAAGATCTAAAACAAAAACTGCTTTTTACACAAATCTTTTCCTAATTCCCTACTGGGGATTAATATCTCCTTCTCTATGTTTGCAGAACACCCTGTTTATAACTCTATAAAGGCATGTACCATAATCTACTTTATATTTCAATTTATATGTTATGCATCTCTCTCTTCTTCTATGCTACCAGTGACCTGAGAACAAGGAAACCAGGTCCTAAGCATTCAGTAGTCCATTGCCTGGAAGCTGGTAGTCCTCACAGATGTTTGTTAAACTGAAGAGAATAATTGTATGATTCTATCATCTAGAATGCAGAACCGCAGCACTTAAAAAAAAATAACAAAACAGAAACTACCTCAACCGATCATCAAATTCAGCATCACTGATAATGGGGCAAATGGTCATGCTATGTTCTCCTGTGATGAAGGCTCAAAGTAGTGTAAGAAGTATTCTTAAACCATGAATGTTTAATGTGGATTTAATCATGAGGAGCTAAATCAGATAAAATCGCAGGACATTCAGCGCTGCAACCAGGCCACAGGCTCTGCCTGAAGATCATTCCATCTTTACCCTCACCTTCTGGTCACCCTTAGTGATCACCTATCATTTTCCCCAAAATTGATTTTTCTTCAAAAATTTCAACAATGTACCTCTCCCCTTTCCCCTCCATGCACCCACCCCCCCAATAGGCCATGAAACTGTTGTAGATTAAAGATCAAAGAAAAATGGTAACCAAATGCAATGTGTGATTCTTAACTGGATCTTAGATTAAAAATACAAAGCCTTCCAAAGAATACAGTGGTCACCTACTAGGGAAATGTGATTTTGAGATTAGTGCTACCCAAAAGTATAGTCCATGGGTCCATGCTGATCTGTAAACTATTCATGATAAGTAGTGAGATAAGTATAAAACTTGAGAATGTACATTTAGAAATGTTTAGAGAAATGGGACAGTAATTTTATGTCTGTTTAATAATAAAGCAATTGGGCCTGTGCTTTGTCCATATGATGTTTTTTGAAATTTCATTTTTTCTAGTAATCCATTTTGTTGTATATCATAAAAATTTTATTGATGAATTGGAAGTTTAAAAACAGATGCTTTTCCACAGATAATCTGAGAAGTACGCTATTAGAGAAAGTCATCAATCTTAAATTCCCTGAGTGTGATCCTTATGGCTATCTTGGAGATAAATGTCTATAAAAAGCAGCAAAAATCAATTTAAATAAACATGTATACAAAGAAAGTATACAGCTACATAGAAAAAAGTTAACTAGACTTTCACATCCAAAACATGTACATCTGTTAATCTTTAAATGATACATTTGCTATCCTATAGCTCTAGTACAGTGACAAATGAGATTTTTATTAGCGCTAAGAATGAAGAAAGAGGCAGAAGATGTCAGAGTATACTGAAAGCTATCAAGACTACACCCCACTGCTTGCACAGAGTACTTGGATTTATTCCCTTCTTGCCCTGTGGGTGTGGACTGCAGATTCTCTATCTACTCTGTCTGCAGTGGTGGTGTTCTGTGAAGCTGTTTCGCAAGATGAAATTCTTGACAATGAAAAGCTTCAGGTTTTTAAGTAACATGTCAAGATTTGCTCTATTGAAAAAACCCCAAAACTAAACTGGGAAAGAAATCATTATCCTTACTATACTATTTCATTTCTAATTTCTATGCAATTAACAAAGATTATACAGATCAAAATGTAAGTGGGTTTGTCCCTAAAAAATGTTAATTATAAACGTGTACTGGTTAGGAAAAACTAATCTCCTTAAAAGTAACCAGGGTCCAACAGAAAAGACTATCAAATAAAGAAGTACAAGGCTATCAGCTGCCTGAATCATATGTTGCTGTACTTTTTCTCTATAATTTTCTAATCTCAATTAGTGCAAAAAAATTCTTTTTGCTATTTTGGCTAATTAATTACTCTAGCTAGCTGTAGGGGTTTTAGAAATATGTCCTATGCTTATTCTGTGCTGTGCTGTGATATCCAACTCTTTGCCACTCCATGGACTGCAGCCCACCAGGCTGCCTCCTCTGTCCATGAAATGCTTTTTTGCAGGCAAAAATACTGAAGCGAGCTGCCATTTCCTATTCCAGAGGATCTTCTAGACCCAGGGATCGAACCTGTGTCCTATTGTTAAAACTTCCTTACAAAGACATCAAAATATAATGCCTGAGAATGCCCTCAAGACCTGTTAGTTGGGTATCCTGAAAGTCTGGACTCAAGCTCATTGTTATCTTCAGAAGAATGCACACTGCTGCTGCTGCTGCTGCTGCTGCTGCTGCTACTAAGTCGCTTCAGCCGTGTCCGACTCTGTGCGACCCCACAGACGGCAGCCCACCAGGCTCCCCCGTCCCTGGGATTCTCCAGGCAAGAACACTGGAGTGGGTTGCCACTTCCTTCTCCAATGCATGAAAGTGAAAAGTAAAACTGAAGTCACTCCGTCATGTCTGACTCCTAGGGACCCCATAGACTGCAGCCTACCAGGCTCCTCCGTCCATGGGAGTTTCCAGGCAAGAGTACTGGAGTGGGGGGCCATTGCCTTCTCACACACTGTTACCATTTAACTTTTTCTAATTGGGCAATCTATAAGGGAAAAATAAATGCTAAAACTGAAAGAAAAATGTCAGAAGACTTCATCTCTTGTCACTTCAGAGAAAAAACAACTATGCTGAAATGGCCATCAGTGTATAATTTAATTTATGTGCCTTTAAAAATCTCACTAACATATCTGACTCAGTCTCTCATGGAAGAGATTTCACAGAATTACAAGTATATATCACATGACTCCGAAAAAGACAATTTGACAAATCTGAACAAAATCTTGAAACAGACACCAAACCAAAAAAAAACAACAGAAACTGAGACAGCAATTGATGCTTGTAGAAAAAATGATGATGCTGTACTGAGAATGACTGCAGGTAGGAGCAGATGGCAGTAACTGGCTTAATGGCACTGCTTACTGCATACCATGACACTCTCTCACAGACGCACATCACCAATCTCTAAAATAACATCTCAGAGCAATGCAATCCAGTGCAAGATTTTTTATGACAAAATCAATGTATCATCACTGTAAGCAGCCGAACACACAAATCATGTAAGAAGCTAAAATTGTGTTTAAAGACAAACTCATTTGGTCAAAAATAAGGCAAGAAAAAGAAAGGGAGAATAAAATAAGACTTTCCCATTCTGGAAGCTTAGTCTACTTTGGGTTTTTCGCTTAAAAAAAAAAAATTGGAGCCTTTGAAACTCACATACTCCCATTTTCGAACTTTCATAGATGCTAATTTCTCAGTTATTGGTTTCTGCTTTATTTTCTCTGAAGAGGCAAAGAAAGAACTGCTTTTTAATGAGTTCCAGGAGATGGGAGAAAAGACTGTCAGCTTTTAAACTTGGCAGGAAAGGTACTTTTTGATGACTGTAGGATCTAAGTTTCAAACAAAGTCATATCAAAATTAAACATAACATCAAATCAATCTCAACTGTTTTCACTTGAGATTTAGACTAACCTAGAAGCTAACTTTTATTGATAAATATACATGCATGTATACAGCCTTTAAAAAACTAAATAGGAATGAACTAGGCCCACACAGTACTTGGATATGACCGATTCTAGACAACTTTTGAAAGTAGGTATCAGAGGAGTTTAAAAGACATTCTGCCGTACTCCTATGTAAAAGTTCTGGAGTTGATACTACAGAGTATCATGCTCTTATTGATGCTATAAATTGCACTTTATCCACCGAAACTAACTTTTTCAAGACCTAAACATTTTACTTTTGTATTAACTTAGGCAGTCAGAAAACATTCCAATCTTGGTAATGAAATTGAGTCTCATCGTCTATTCGGATTTGACTGGCTCCTTTGTTTTTATTTTTCATATTTCAGCTTGAGACTTAAATAGCACTCTGCTCTATAAATGCTAGCATGACACTGAAATATGGGTTACATTTCCTAGGTAGCAAAGGATCAAATAACCAGAAAAAGCAGGAAAACTAGTGTGCTCGACTTTCAGGGTTCCTAATAAACTTAACCATCATGTCACAGCATTTCAAATCTTTTTCCTTTAAGGACATATCATTAATCCCTACATTTTAACTCCCTTTTTGGGGCTATCATTTTGGAAGAGACTGCTTGACCTGAATGAGGGGAACTCAAGCAAACTCTGATAAGCAGAGCTACTCTAGTGAGAGCAAGTCTTCTCCAACTCCATTTTATTCATACTGGTTAGTTACTACTACTAGCAAACAGGCAATTCTGCCATTCATAAACACTCTGACTGGAAACATGACTGCCTTTTCTGGGGTCTGGTCCCTATTTTGTGGCATCAGTGGTGTCATTTCCCAATGTCCTCTTGTGTTGCCTGTTGACATTCTCAGACATGGCATGTCATTCACACATACTGCATCTGTAGAGTAAGATCCTGTGACATGCTTGGGGACGACACCAGAATTCCCTGAAGTGCCTGCTGCTATCCTGCAGCAAACCAATTTTTCATTAGAACTGCCACAAGGAGCAAGAGAGTTAGTTGGCTCTGACACTGCTTGACTGGTCTCCACGCAGCGGCAGTGGGGAGCACCCATCTCTGCGCGGGAGGGAAGAGTCCTTTCCAGGCGCGGGTGCTATGGCTGTGCCTTAAAAGCAGGCCCTTGGCAGAGCTGGCTCCCACTTTCCCTTTTTTCCTGCTCTTCTTGTGTCTCAGACCATCTGATCATCTAGAATATAAAGCACTATCCTCAGGACTTCCCTAGTGGTCCAGAGGCTCCCAATGTAGGGGACCTGGGTTCAATCCCTAGTCAGGGAACCAGATCCCACATGTCACAACTAAGCCCCAGTGCTGACAAATAAATAAATAAATACCTAAAAACAAAAGCAAACAGCAAAAAACCATTATCCTCTTTGGTCCTATTTACCTCCAGAAGTTATGAAATTTCTCAAATATGAACCTGACTCCTAGCTCCCTATGTCTTTACCTTATCTCCAGGCAACTGCACCAACTGAAACGGCTTCCACATTCAAAAGTGTCTTGTTTTGAATGTTGATATGCTGATAAGTGCATGACAGTTATAACTGGAAAAGATTACCCCAAATCTAAGCATACATGAAAGGGACCATTAGATTGGTAATAGTTAGATTACCAATGGTCCAACGACAGACTGGACCCAGGCATGAATCTACCTCCCATCAAATTATTATTTTCTCTGATTTTCCCAATTCTCCCACTGACTTGTCTAAACTTGTCAAAACTTTCCTTTCTTTCCTCCCTTTTTTATCTTCACTTTCTTCTAACTTCCTTTTCTTGTTAGTAGTCCTCTTTCTTCCAAAAAAGTGCCTTCCTTTGCTTTCCACTGGTAATAATCAGTATCATTTTTCTTTCATTGAAAAAAAAAATGCAAGTCGCTGCTCGTCACCTAATACTAAGTTTCACTCTGATGTTAACCATCTAGTTCTGCTACTCATCTATTTTTTGTCTGTGATTTGCTTATCTAAGAGTTAAGGATTTCTCTAAGATTTAGCCGGCCTGTCTGATGATTCTCTAATCTCCACTGTCTCCACCATGACTCCCTATCTCCAGACGGGTCTATGAAGCCATCATCCCTTATCACTAAACATCCTTTCCTCATAGGAAGCTGTCCAAGATGAGCATTATGCTATGCTGTTCCATCATGAGATACTATTCATCAGTAATATAGTGATGTTCTAGACACTTTATGAAAATAAGTACACACTGCTTACGCACAGGAGTTTTCTCTGAAAGAGATAGCACTGAGGTGGATTTTCTCTCAGACACATGTATAAAGTTTTATTTTCAAAATCTTTTCTCCATCTCCCAGTTGTGCCATAGATTTATTACGCCACAGATTTTAAAAAGGAGGGCATTTCCTTATGTCTCAACATCACTAGGTTTCTTCTTCGTCTAAATTTGTGCCCCTTTCACCTGGACATGACCAATCGGCAGGCAAACATTTCAACCATTTTTTTAGATAAAGGTCAAATTCTTACTGATAAAGTAGATGTCCTCCTCCTTCCTATTTTAGCTTTAAAATTAGAACTTCCATGATAATAGATTAAGTTAGTAGAGATGCCATTCTCCTGGTAAGACAATAATAAAACCCCAATCACTTGTAGTTCTCGGCTACAGAAAATCATTTTATCTAAGAGTCCTGATACCCTGAGAACATTCTGATTTGAAGAATTACATTTTTCTTACAATCTCAATTTATTTTTTCTTTTAAACTTTTCATTCTGACATAATTGCTGACTTACAAATAAATTTTAAGATGGCAGAGAGTTCTCATATAACTTTCACTCAGATTCCCCAAATGTTAACTCTGACACATCTTATTCTTTTTTCTTTTTTTCTCCCTCACACACACACATATACGCTTTCCCCCTGAACCATCTGAGAGTAAGCTGCAGGCATTATGTGCTTTTCCTATTTTGCAAATAAATAAACACAATAGAAAAGATAGGTAAATAAGATGGATATATGAGCAAAGGTGATGCAGCAACTATGTACAGGTAATGGGCATAGTTAGACGTTCACTATAAAATCCTTCAACTTTTACTGTATGCTTGTATTTTTTCATAATAAAATGTTATGGGGGAAAAAAATCAGAAAATAGAATACTATTTTCTTCAGATCTTATTCAAATAAATTTTGCCAATGTCCCAGTAATGTTTTAAGCAAAATAAAATCTTAATTTTATTTAATGTTTGCTTAATGTTTTAAGCAAAATAAAATCATGCCATGTAAGTTATTTATATGTCTCCTATTTCTCTGTTTCTCTGATGGGCAACAGAGGAAGTTAGCTTTCTAATTATTCATAATTATGTGAGAGACCTGGGCTAAAGATAAACCAAAATGCTAGAATATCCAAAACTCTGTTACATTTGGTTCTTAAATTGTCAGGCTTTTAAATGGTCTTGTGGGGGTTAGATAAATCTATATAATTAGGTTTTGAGCTTTAAAATTAAAATTCCATTAGAATGTTCTAAAACACCCAAGCTCAGTGGCACAGGAAATGTTTTGTAGTAAAGTACGCCTGGAGGAAAACCGCCTTCGGTGGAAAATGTAGTTGCAGCCAGCCTATGATGTAGACAGCACGACCACGGTGCGTGAAAGCGGACAGGGTGCCATCCCAATGCTTTACAGCCCTCTGCAAGAACAGGTGTCAATGTTATTTTTATTAATATATCTCTTTTTTGGATCCTTAAAATAAACCTAAGGAAGGGTACTGAGGAGGATTTTTCCCCCTTCTCAGAATAAAAATGTGGGAAAGCTTTAGCTACCTCTTCTATAGCCTGTGTGCCGTTCAAACAAGTTTATGTGGTAAACTGTCTCCATTCTGAATGGCTGACTGCTTTTTACAATCTGAATTAAAAAATGCAAAAAGAAAATCCTTTAAAGTCAAACAGTGGAATTAACATATGAGCAGAGCTCCTGTGGGCATTTAAATCCGTAATTAAAAAACCTGAGACACGTTGGCTTGGCAATCGTTATTGTCTAACGTGCACAGATAGCCAAAAGGTACTGAAATGCGACATTCTGTCCCACATGACTCACTCACTCAGCAGAGGCAGCCTCATGAAGAATGTGGAGAAGGCCTTACATCTTTAAATGTCTGGCCCACCAAAGGTCTTTCCCCCAGCACTGAAAAATGCCCAGAAGTCCTAGGGAGAAGACTGCTGAGTGTTCAGAACTCAGAAAATCTGTTTCTGCTAGTATGTTCCATTTCTATGCAGGAAAAGGAACCCTTTCCTGAAAAATTGAAAGTCTGAGAGTAGGAACACACGCGCATACACACGCAAATCATCATTCCTTTCTGATGTGTGAGAGCACAAGCAAAATAAAATCTTAATTTTATTTAATGTTTGCTTAATGTTTTAAGCAAAATAAAATCATGCCATGTAAGTTATTTATATGTCTCCTATTTCTCTGTTTCTCTGATGGGCAACAGAGGAAGTTAGCTTTCTAATTATTCATAATTATGTGAGAGACCTGGGCTAAAGATAAACCAAAATGCTAGAATATCCAAAACTCTGTTACATTTGGTTCTTAAATTGTCAGGCTTTTAAATGGTCTTGTGGGGGTTAGATAAATCTATATAATTAGGTTTTGAGCTTTAAAATTAAAATTCCATTAGAATGTTCTAAAACACCCAAGCTCAGTGGCACAGGAAATGTTTTGTAGTAAAGTACGCCTGGAGGAAAACCGCCTTCGGTGGAAAATGTAGTTGCAGCCAGCCTATGATGTAGACAGCACGACCACGGTGCGTGAAAGCGGACAGGGTGCCATCCCAATGCTTTACAACCCTCTGCAAGAACAGGTGTCAATGTTATTTTTATTAATATATCTCTTTTTTGGATCCTTAAAATAAACCTAAGGAAGGGTACTGAGGAGGATTTTTCCCCCTTCTCAGAATAAAAATGTGGGAAAGCTTTAGCTACCTCTTCTATAGCCTGTGTGCCGTTCAAACAAGTTTATGTGGTAAACTGTCTCCATTCTGAATGGCTGACTGCTTTTTACAATCTGAATTAAAAAATGCAAAAAGAAAATCCTTTAAAGTCAAACAGTGGAATTAACATATGAGCAGAGCTCCTGTGGGCATTTAAATCCGTAATTAAAAAACCTGAGACACGTTGGCTTGGCAATCGTTATTGTCTAACGTGCACAGATAGCCAAAAGGTACTGAAATGCGACATTCTGTCCCACATGACTCACTCACTCAGCAGAGGCAGCCTCATGAAGAATGTGGAGAAGGCCTTACATCTTTAAATGTCTGGCCCACCAAAGGTCTTTCCCCCAGCACTGAAAAATGCCCAGAAGTCCTAGGGAGAAGACTGCTGAGTGTTCAGAACTCAGAAAATCTGTTTCTGCTAGTATGTTCCATTTCTATGCAGGAAAAGGAACCCTTTCCTGAAAAATTGAAAGTCTGAGAGTAGGAACACACGCGCATACACACGCAAATCATCATTCCTTTCTGATGTGTGAGAGCACAGCTCACAGCACAGCAATCTAGCTACCAGCCTCCTGGATTATAAACAGGCTGCCAATCCAAGCAGCAGCTGTCTCACATCGCTCTGCTTTTTCTCCCTTATTTTATTATATGTCAAAGATGAAGCACAGATTTCTACAAGTTTTCTCTGTGTTAACAGGTACAACATGCACAGGCCAAGGAAATTTGTTTTTAAGATTATTCACATCAAACAATATTCTATGCTAATCTGCCATTGTTTACCTTATTTATACATGTAGAAGGGGTTTAACGGGTTTGCACTCCTGCATTTTCTGTTATAAATTAGGCCCCGAGTATTATAATTCTGCACTCAATCGCAGTCAACCAAGAAATTGCCTTTATAAAGGCAACTGAGCACCCTGCCCTTTCTGGACTTCAAAAACAGTACTACTTACACCTGAATGCAGACGCCTGCACAGAAAACACACAAAATACAATGCAATCTGATGAAGTCTTTAACGCATACAACTCTTTCAAGAACGAAGCAAACCAATCAACTAAACGTACTGCTTAAGATCTTTACACCCAACTGCTGAAGCCATTTCCAGTTCACCTTTCACCAAAGGACTAACAGCCAAAACTACTGAGAGAGGCCTTTTGTTCCCATGGGGAAAAGCTACCTTCTCAGGAATCAGTATTCAGAGGACCTCTTTTAAAGAACGACTGCTATCTTCTCCTTACACAGTTTTCACCATATAATTCACTTTGGGCAGATATTTAATGGGCCAAATGGCCATTATTTCACTTTCTTGTTTATGGTCAGTACATTAAGAATTTCTACTTGGCTGTCACAGAAATGTCACTCCCCACCCATGAGGGATCCTACATTACACCAAGGGAAAGTAGCCAGAAGTATTTTCTTTGTCAGCAAGGAATTCACTTCAGCCAAATAACACAAACAGGGTAACCTTTCACTATGGTTGGAATTAACAGGCTGGTAGTTAATTCTCTAAATGCTTGAACTGGGAATCTCTGAGGACAATATTTTTTGAAGGGTAGGCTTTGGAGGAATATAACAAAAAATGATTTGAAAAGGCTGTCTTATCCAAAAACACTTTTATTGTTCATTATCCTGAAAACTTCAACTTCTCAGCATTTGATGTCAGAAAACAAAATTATTTCAGTTTTCAAGGACATGCACATATAGCTGTCATTCCTGAAATTTTAACTGGAAAATCTTGATTCCTTCAGAACAATCTCACATTCGTTTTTAAAAAAATGAAAATGCTAGGATTTCCCTGACAGTCTAGTGGGGTTAAGAATCTGTGCTTCCATTGCACGGGGCATGGGTTTGATCCCCGGTTGGGGAACACGTGCCATGTGACAAAAAAATGAAATAAAAAAAATTTTTAATAGAGTACATCAAAATATTGGCAGTTGAGTGCAAATCTTACAAGCAATATTTGCTTTGCTAAATTAATTGCTCTGCTAACTGAATTAATGTATTAATATATTATTTTCATAATTAGAATAATAATTATACTATCTACTATGTTTTGGGAAAGAAATGTTTTCCCCTCCTCACACTTTAAGGCTTCCTAATTCAGTTGTAAGGCTCACGTTAAAGTCTGTATGTTAAAAAATACTTTCTTACACTTTAAAAGCTTGCCTTTTAAAGGTGTTTTTTTCACTTGTTTTAAAGAGTGTTTTAATATATCCCTGAAGTACATGTGAACACAGGATGAATCCTATTGGATCCTCAAATTGAGTAGAAGTCCAATGTTGATGCAATCATAGTTTATTAATCTGAACTTCACCTTTCCAAAATAAAACAAAGCTCCTAAAAGAGTGGTATCTGCCATGATGAACTAAACTTTGGGGATATCAAAGAATTATTTCAGGAAGTCAATGATAATTTCTTGTCCCATGATCATTTGCAAATTTTTTGCACTTAATGTTCTGAGATGCTTTTTACCAGGTAATTCTACTTGATACTGAGTTTCTCAAAGTCTAACAACGACCTCGGTTGAACTTTTCCTCATATAAGAGATTCCCAAAACAATATATTCTCTATTGTTTAGTATTGCCCAACAAAGTATCTGTTTTGAAAACCAACTTTTTCTTCCCACTTAAGGTTCTCTTTTTAAAGTTCAAAAAATTCTTCACTGTCTTCATTGTTAAGCTATATTTCCTTAAATATAACTTAAAAACCCAGCAATAAATTGTGTCATTTCTAATAGTACACTTGAAATAAAAACAGTAAATCATCACTGGAGTTCTTTTTGTTAAAAAGTATTTCAACTTTACTCAACCTTACCTATGCCGCAGTTACACAGCAAAAGTAACAAAAGAATAGAAGGAAATAAAAATGTGAAAATATTCTATTTATGAAAATGCTTTAAAAGACTTATCCTCTGAATGGTGTTTTATAACTTGATTTGATAATTATCCTTTTCACTGAAATTTATTCTTGTAACTGGAATGTAATACTACCTACTACAAGAAGAAAGCCCTGACATACACAACTGATACAGCGAGTTGTTATTCATATTAATAACAGCCTTTGGACATAGAATCAACAAGACAACAGAGCAAACAGCTGGTTCTTCCAGGTTTAGAATCCCAGCCTCCGTACAGAACTATCCAGAGAATATGGCCAAACAGCATTTTTGATTTCTATTCTCTGATTTCCTTAAATGAGTGTCAAACAACCAAAAATTATTTATTCTTTCCAGAAGCTCTCCTACTCCAATCAAGAAAGCTTCTTTCACTAGAAGAAGACATTGAACAGTTTTTTACTCTAATCATATTATTTGCCTAGATTTTTAACATTTGTCTAACACCATGTTCATGAGATTCTTCTTTGAATCAGTGGGGGATTAAAATCTGATTTCCAGAAGAGCCTTAGTAATCTAAAAACAGACGATAGGAAAAGCATTCTTTTGTCAGCTGCAAATTATAAATAAGTTACTTTACATTAGTCTACTACTCTCTGAATGTTACTAAAATTTAACTTTGTAACAACCTTGAACACAAAACTCAAAAAGATCTTTAAACCCCACAACACTGTAAATCAACAATATAAAAATTAATTTTAAAAAATCTTTTAATGCTGAAGTACAAATTCTTAGATTCAGAGAAACAACCTGCATCATAAACATAAAATTTTATTCAAATAATATTTTATGTCTTCATTCAACCATTTTTGCTTCCATTTTTAAATGTGCAATTTTTAGAACTTGAACATCATTTCTTCTAAACCACATTTTGTGAGTGAGTGTGTGTCTGTGTTTATGCAACCAATTTTTACTATTTTGGGGTGGGCTGGGACTGACTAGAAAAAGTGCTGATTTCAAAACAGTATCATCTATCTGTATTTGCTCACAAGTAAATAAACGTTTTAAATAGCAAGTAAAGCAGAACCATAAGGAGCTAGACACTATATCAGTGAGTGGAGTTCTACAAGAAATTTTTCTAAGGGCACACTTAGTAAAGAAGGGCCCCTGTGCATTTTTAGCCTCCTTAGCTCAAAGTCTCAGAATCATCTCTCATTCTTTCTTTCTCTGCCTTGTGGCCCAGTTTCAACCAATTCCTAATCCTGTTCATTCTTGTTCTGCATCTGCAGTCCTCTTCATTCCAAACCTCTCTTCCTCATACTTCTTGCCCCTTACCTGTGTCAGAAATAATTTCCTTATCCCTAAACTGCAATAATATGATTCTAACTGTATGTCTGTACCCCATTTCTCCCTTTCTGTACAGTGCTGCCAGATTAATTTCAAGAAAGCATAACTCAGATTGATTATGTCACTTCCTTGGCTAAAAAAAAATCCAACAGCAAAGAATCACAGACTATTACAGTTGGAAGGGGCCCTGGTGGTCCCTGAAACCATCTGCTGAGAGAGCGGGGGAAGGGAAGGTATGGAATTGAAGCCTGGAAACAGGAACCTGAAGACAAACAGTCCACAGGACACAAGGAGGTGGAGGCCTGGCAGGTTCCAACCTAATTGTTCATGCAGATTGCACAAATTCATTATCTTTCTACAAAGTTTGTAAGAAAGATGCATAACAAGGCAGTATATACTTTAAAGTGTTTAGATAGGTGATTCTTTTCTTTTTAGATTAATACGCACTCTGAGGCAGGTCAAATCAAAGGGGTTTGGCTGGGACTCTTTCTCTGGTTTTGTCTGCAATGCCCAACAGTGCCTGGCAAAGGATGAAACAATCTTGTTTCTTTCTGATACTTTATTAACACAATACTCAAAACCTGGAATTATCTGCAGTTTTCAGAAGTTGACACTTACCCACAGACTGTGAAAATGGGGTGAGATATAAATGCTTGATTGAAGTTAGCAGCACCATTGTGAGTCCAAAATTCTGAACTGGACTGTGTCACACAATTACCCAACTTCCCCCAATGCGTGTCTTTTTCCTCCTTTTTCCCAAACCAAAATGAAAACCATAGCTCTATAAGCTGATTGCTTAAATCACAGTCAAAGCCAAAATCTGAAGTGCTGCTTTAAAAAGAAAATTGTCCTAATCTATAAATTTCTCCAAGGAAAGATACTAGAGTTTTACTTAGATTAACTCCATTGCAACATCCAGTGTCCCAAGGATCCTGCTAGACAAAATAACATCAATCTCACAAGAACAGAAAAGGGATGGGGGAATACCCTCATACTTTCCTGTTTATAAACATAATACAATTTCATTTAAAATTTTCAAAATAATAAAATATCAAATAATCACCTGTCTGCCTCAGAGATAAGCACTGATATTTGATTTATCCTTTCTGATGTTTTCCTAATTTTACATAACAGTATTGGAACTGTATATCACACTGTTCTGCCCTTACTTTATTTAACAACATGTCATGGACATGTTCCACATCAATACATATATTACCTACTTCTTTTTAACAGCTGTACTTATGAATACACCATACTTCATTTAACCAATCTGCTACAATGAAGGTTTTCAATTCCCCACTGTTACAAAAAATGAACATCTTTTTTCACTTACCTGAGTCTTTCCTGAGAATAAATTCTTAGAAGTTAGGTTGCTAGGTTAAAGGGTAAGCCAATTTAAAACTTGGATTCCTATTCCAAAATTGCTCTCCCTAGAGGTTGAATATTCTCATCAGTAGTATGTAAACTGACTGTTGTCTATTCCTTACAAACACACGGACGTGACATCTTCAAAATACTTTTACCAGTTTGATACACAAAAATATTTCATTATTGTTCTAACATAATTATTTGATTAGTGAAAATGAGTATCACTTCATATTTACTGGCCATTAATGATTTTAATACAGTGAAAGATTTATACAAGAATGATTTATATGTGTGTGTGCACATGTATGTATGAATGTATATATATGTGTATATTCTCTAATAAACAGGTCATTATCAATATCTTTGCATCCCTGAGCCCCTCTCCAACAGCATCCCTCTCCTTCTGCTGGAGGGTTAGTTATTATTATGTTTTTAAATATTCTTTTTCCTTTATAACTTTACCACTTATATAACTATCCACCAACAATCTTTTACCAGTTTTTATATATTTTTCTGCAACTCGTATTTCTTTTTTTGCCCAATATTGTGAAATTCTCCAGGTTGATACATATGCATTTCATTCATATTTTAAAAACATATCCCATTGTGGAAACTGTGTTGAAGCTGAAGCTCCAATACTTTGGCCACCTGATGTGGCTGACTCATTTGAAAAGACCCTGATGCTGGGAAAGACTGAAGGCGAGAGGAGAAGGGAACGACAGAGGATGAGATGGCTGGATGGCATCATCGGCTCAATGGATGTGAGTCTGAGTGAACTCCGGGAGTTGGTGATGGACAGGGAGACCTGGCGTGCTGCAGTCCATAGGGTCACAAAGAGTGGGACACGACTGAGCGACTGAACTGACTGACTGACCTATCCTGTCAAAGGACATCTAGACTGGTTCAATTTTCTGTTATTATTTTTAAAGTTTCTATGACTATTCTAGCATAAGAGTGTCTCTAGAGCTGCACTGTCCAACACAACATCCACTAGCCACATAAGGTTATTGAGCACTTGAAATGTGTGTTGTAAACAGCAAAATATAAACAACCAGATTTCAAAGGAAACATCTCACTGTCAATTCTTAATATTGATTATATGTTGAAATGAAAATATTTTAAGTATATTTGTATCTAAATAAAGTTTAATAAATTGTACAGTTAAAATCTAATTAAATAAAACATACATTTAATTAATCATTATATTTAATCACAATTAATCATGTTTATTTTTTTGCAATGTGGCTACTAGAAAATTTTAAATTATATATGAGGCTTCTGTTCTAATAGACAGCGCTGCTCTAGATTTACCTAGGAGTACAACTGGTGGGTCACAACATCAACATATCTTCAAAGTCGGTAGAAAACACAAAACTGTTTTCCAAAGTGGCTGAACCATCTTACTTTTCATCCAGCAATGTACATGGCTTCCTGCTACTCTATCTTTGGCAACAGTTGTGGCTGTTGGATATATTTTAATTTTTGCCAATCTGGCAGAAGCAAAGTGGTATCTCACTGTGATTTTAAATCTCACTCCCTAACTACTAGTAAGTACATCTGTCCATTGATACTTCCTTCTCTGTACATTTATTAACATGTTTGCTTCTTTTGTGATTTGCCTACGCATGTCCTTTGCCTAATTTCTCTTGGGATATACATCCTTTCTTAGAGATTCATAAGAACTCTTTAAATGTAAGACTAATATCCCTATTGTAAGACGTGTTGAAAATATTTTTCTTAAGTTTTTTATCACTGTTCTCAAAAATTTTGTTTTTACTGTGTTTTTACAGGTTTTTCTTCTTTTTCCCACTTATGTTACTAAGTCTTTCCCTGTATGGTTTCTGTTCCTATCATGAAAGAAAATCTTCCTCACTCCCAAGCCTTTTTTTAAAAAATGAAGAAAATTGTTTTCTTCTAGTATTTTTATACTTTCATATTTTATCTCTCAGTCCAGTTCAGTCGCTCAGTTGTGTCCGACTCTTTGCGATCCCCTGAATCACAGCATGCCAGGCCTCCCTGTCCATCACCAATTCCCAGAGCTCACTCAAACTCATGTCCATCGAGTCGGTGATGCCATCCAGCCATCTCATCCTCTGTCATCCCCTTCTCCTCCTACCCCCAATCCCTCCCAGCATCAGGGTCTTTCCCAATGAGTCAACTCTTTGCATGAGGTGGTCAAAGTATTGGAGTTTCAGCTTTAGCATCAGTCCTTCCAATGAACACCCAGGACTGATCTCCTTTAGGATGGACTGGTTGGATCTCCTTGCAGTCCAAGGGACTCTCAAGTCTTCTCCAACACCACAGTTCAAAAGCATCAATTCTTCAGCACTCAGC
>SJYT01048957.1:184114-198165 GCA_006410635.1 Cephalophus harveyi
ACCAGTCTGTTGTTCCATGTCCAGTTCTAACTGTTGCTTCCTGACCTGCATATAATTCAGTTTAAATCTATTTTTAAGTATAACGTGAAATAGAGGTAAGAGCAAACAAAAATTAGAGTGACCCTCAATTCATCACAAGTTCCTCAGTGGCTGTGGGTTTGCTATCCACTTTTTTTTTTTTTTTTTTTTTGAGGTTTTCTTCTTACCATCACCCTCCTTCCAACAAACACATATACCTCCACAGAGACCAACACCTACTCAGTGAAGGAGCTCACACTACCTAGACATAGCAATTGCCCAAAGCCTTAGACGGGGATGGTGGGCAAGCAATGTGATCCAAGCCATATAAATCAAAGTACTTCCTCAGGGCCATTAAACAGGCAAATAAGACTACAGAGCACTTTCCTCTGAAAGGTGACGAAGTTTTGAGCCTGGAAACTGCTGAAGGCTACATTCCCTGCCACACAGAGTGAGTCTACCTTAGAAACTAAAGCTGAGAACATAAGATGTAAAAGGTAGAATATCATAGCTTTCAAGTCAGTGAGGGCCTAAGAGGTTTGCTGCTTCTTGAATTCCTAAAGCTTAGTTGTTCAGCTACTCCTTCCTTTCAGAGGTATCTTTAAATTCTCCCAATAAATCCTTTTTGGCTTAAGCCAGTTTGAGTTGAGCTCGTAATCTGCAACCAGAACTGTCTGAAATAACGTAGGAGTCTCACTTGATACTTATCCTTAAGTGGATACCCAACTGTTCTGCTATCATTTATTAAATAATCTATCTTTCCCTACTTCTGTAATATTTTAAATTCCAATTTAAAGTTTTGTTTTTGAGTTTGTTTTGTTCTGCTGATCTGTTGTTCCTGCCAAAATATTACGATTTCACCTATTATAATTTCCTATAATCGCAATAATACGATTTCACCTATTATGTTTTATTTATTTCACTGCACACATTTATTGAACACATTACGCTGTGCAAGGCACAGAAAATATCCCCTTGTATAAAAAGATGTCCTAACTCTTACGGAGTTGAAAAATCTAGAAGCAAGAAAAGATGGTTACAGTAAAATAAAATGAATACTACAGTAAAGGGAATAATAGGCTGTACGGGGCTTCCCTGGTGGCTCAGATGGTAAAGCGTCTGCTTGCAATGCGGGAGACCCAGGTTCGATTCCTGGGTCGGGAAGTTCCCCTGGAGAAGGAAATGGCAATCCACTCCAGCACTCTTGCCTGGAAAATCCCATGGACGGAGGAGCCTGATAGGCTACAGTCCATGGGGTCGCAAAGAGTCGGACACGACTGAGCGACTTCACCTACCACCTACTAGATTAACATCCAACAGTTGGGCCTAACCTGATCTAGAGGTGAGAGAAGGCTTCCAGGAAGGAAGGGGTTTTTACACGGACACCTGAGGATGCATATGAGTTTGCAAGGTGGGAAGAACAGTACCTCAGAAGGAAGAATGTTTAAATCCAAAGGCACAGAGGGATCAGGGTCCACAGTTAGCGAGAGAAGCCCCAGATGGCTGGCACTTGGAATGAAGGAAAGAGGCGAATGAAGAAAGGTTGGGAAAAGCTAGTGAGGATCAGTATAGGTTTTTAAGTCATTTTGGGATTTTGGACTTGGTCCTAGGAGAAAAGAGAAGACACTGAGGGGTTTTATGCCATGATTCAGATCTGTGTTTTTGAAGACTCAGTCTAGTTACAGCAACTGGAAGGGAGGAAGACTGGAAGTAAGGGGACCCGCAAAGAGGCTCTTTTAATAAGCCAGGCAAGAGTTGACGACGGCGTGGACTAAAGTAGTGATTATGGAAAGAAGACAGACTTCCGAGAAGATGTGCAAGACCTGACTGAATTTTGGAGATGAGTAAAAGGTAACAATCAAGGATGTCTTTCAGGTTTCGGGTTTGATTATTACAGTAGATAGTGGTAATATTTACAGCAATAAGGAACATCAGGGGAAACAAACTAGAGACAAGAAAATGAGTTCAGCTTGGGACATCCTGAGTTGGAGGAATCTGTGGGACATTTAAGGGAAGCTGTTCACTAGCAGCTGGCATACAGGTGTGGACCAGAACTGAAGCATCCCTCATCATTCTTTTCCAAAGTTTCCTTGGTTATATATGGGTGAACTTCAGAATCAATCTGTCAAATTCCTCAAAATATCCACTGGAATTCTGAATGAAATACTATTAAATTTCTAAATTCCAGAAGAATTAACTTCTTTAAGATGTTGACTCCATCCAGAAGTATAGATCTTTCTTTATTCAAATCCTTTTATATTCCTAGGTAAAGATAAAGGTACACATATTATACATTTCCTATTAAGTTTACTTCTGTCTTTTAAAAGATTTCTTGCTTTAGTAACTAGAAAATTCCTTTCCATTATTATTTCCTCAGAAAATATTGCTGATATAAAGGAAACTTCTTAGCTTTGACTTTGGCCTATATTTGGCCACCTTATGGGAAAGACTGAGGGCAGCAGAAGAAGGGGGTGACAGGGAAAGAGATGGCAGGATGGCACCACCACATCAGGGGACCTGAGTCTGACCAAACTCCAGGAGATAGTGAAGGACATGGAAGCCTGGAGTGCTGAGTCCAGGGGTCATAGAGAGCTGGACACAAGTGAACAACAATAACAGTTGTAAGCAGCAGTAATGGTCACTGATTTTCCTGGTTTCTTTAGGTAGACCATCACATCATCTGCAAAAACAAAACACATATCTATTGTTTCAACAGTATTTTTCATCTCCTTTTCCTATGTTAAGGAAATACTACCTAGAACTTTTAGAATAATCAACTCTTTTTCCCCCTTTGTTAGTATAGCTAATGATTTGTTAATTTTTGTTCATAACTTCCAAGAATTTAACTTCTAGTTTTTGTTTTCTGATTCTTTAATTCTGACTAATCTGATTGAAGCACATACCATTGGTTTTTCAGACAAAAATTTTTTTCAAAAGGCTATGTGAAAAGTATACTTTTTGAATCCAAAAAGGTCTTTCTTTAACCCACACACTTAAATTCCTTTCCTAAATACAAAGTTCTAGTGTCACAATCTTGTATCTTCATGTTGATAAAAAATGTAATGTTTATCTGATTCTTATCCCCTTATAAGTAACTTTTTTGGCTGTCATTATTACCTATTGAGAAGTCAGTGGGATTTTTCTCCTTAAGTAGTTAATATTTTTAGCAATAGGATGAGTCTGTTTTTACCCAAAACAACCTTGCCTGATGCTAAGAGCTTTACCTCAAGACCTGAAGTTTTTTTTTTCAACTTGGGAATTTTTTTCTTCTGAAAGTTTTTTGGTCAGTTTTTCTTTTGAAACTCCTGTTATATAGACAATATATAGTAGATCTAGTATCCATGTTTATTTTACACCTCTGACTCTTCCTATGTTATAGGAAAATTTAATTGGTAGCCTAGTGGTAAAGGATCCTCCTGCCAATGCAGGAGACACAGATTCAATCCTGGGTTGGAAGATTCCCTGGAGAAGAAAATGGCAACCCACTCCAGTATTCTTGTCTGGAAAATTTTATGGACAGAGGAGCCTAGTGGGCTATAGTTCACGAGGTTGCAAAGAGTTGGACACAACTTATCATCTAAACAACACCTTCTGGCAGAGTCCACTGTGCTATCCACTCCCTCTGTTATGTTTACTTCTGAATACTCCTATCTATTTCAATTGATCGAAAGCCATTTACTGACTACCTACCATGGGCCAGATCACACTCCAGTCTCTTGAGGGAGGTAAAGGAGTTAGCTGTGTGTCTGTTTCAGAGCTTCCCAGGCAGAGAGAATGGCCATTATAAAGCCCGAGGGTGTGAACAGCCCAACAGGTACAAACGGCAAGGAGCCCCCAGTGGCTGGAGGGGAGTAGGAAATGAGGACAGGTCATGAGAACTTATGGGCCACGTAACTGAGGGTAATAGGGACAGCCTGTTTTGTTTTACTGATGAAATAATATCTTCTCAAACCTCAGTGAGAATACTAATGAAAAACTTAACAAGTTACCTCCTGTTTTCTTGAATTAGCTGTATTAGTAGAGGTGGGACGAGGGGCTTGGTTTGATTGCTCGGCTTCATTCTCCACTTTCAAGTTGTTTATTCTTTTCATATAATTAGCGATCTTTTCTTGTATGCTTGTACTTAAAAATAAAGGCTGAGTTAATCGATATATGCATGGCCATGCAAGTCCAGAAGAAGGCTTTGTCCCAGGCAGTGAGCGTTTGGGGAGTCTCAGGACACACATGTAAATACAGGGCCCATCTTGAAAGGAGGCAGTTCACCACAATTTTACTGTTATATGAATTCTCAGGAAGCATGTAATGGTCCACACCAGGAGCTCTAACTTTAAGTCAGAGACTGTACTCTAACTGTCATATCCTTCATGTGAAAGTGAAAATGAAAGGTGCTCAGTTGTGTCCAACTCTTTGTGACCCCAAGGACTATATACAGTCCATAGAATTCTCCAGGCCAGAATACTGGAATAGGTAGCCTTTCCCTTCTCCAGGGGATCTTCCGAACCCAAGGATCGAACCCAGGTCTCCCACGTTGCAGGAGAATTCTTTACCAACTGAGCTATCAGGGAAGCCCTGCATATGCTTCATATTAAGTCAATAAAATCTTAAAAATCAAGACAGGTATAGGCTCACTTGTAGATTATAAAGGCTGAATTCAACTCTGCATCTTCTTAATAGTAAAGACAAAAGGTCAATATTACAAAGAGCAAACTAAAATTACAGAACACAATCAGGATCTCAGCCAAAACTGCACAAACTGCAGCTTTCTAGAGTCCTTGACTGAAGTCAGAGAAAATAACTTAAAATTTTTCCTATGATTAAAAATATCTGCATGAATGAAAAATACTGAATGCTTATCAATCTGTTTCCTTTTCTGCATCTCCCCGATACTTTCAAGCAACACATCTACGAAAAGCCCTCAAATAAGTTTATTCTTATTTGATACGAACAGTATTTTCTGGGAAAAAAGAGATTAGACCTTTTATAAGCCTAAAGCACATGTAACTGAAAATGTTCCAGTAGGAGAATTTAACCTTCCAAGTCTTTTTGTGCTGGCTCTGAGTATGAACTATGCCAGATACAACAGGGTTACTAGATGTGGTTTCTTCTGAACAACCTCTGGCAGTAATCTCAAGTGACTTTTCACTCTACTCTTGTACTTTAGTGGGTAGAACATAATACAAGTCACATAGGAAACAGAATTCTATTAAACCGAGTGGTCCGATCTCAGTGGTGAATGGACTTGGGATGGAGGCACAGTTGGCTGGTAGTGGAAGAAAACATCCACACTACGCTTATATGCAAAGAAGAACACTATGTTACAAAAACTATAATAAAGTCTTTTTTTTTTTAGGATTCTTTTATTGCAAAATCATTTAGCAATATAAGTAGAAGACATAATTTGTGGATAGTGATCTTAAAAAGGTAACAAGGGAGAAGGCTCGGGGTACCAGAGCCCTTGTACCATCTAAGATGATTTTGAGAGTAAAATAGTTAGAGTACTCATTGTACTATATTAGGGCTTAGCAACTAATATGACTTCAGTTCAGTTCAGTGGCTCAGTCGTGTTCAAATCTTTGTGACCCTACGGACTGAAGTATGCCAGGCTTCCCTGTCCATCACCAACTCCTGGAGCTTATTCAAACTCATCTCCACTGAGTCAGTGATACCATCCAACCATCTCATCCTCTGTCGTCCCCTTCTCCTCCCACCTTCGATCTTTCCCAGCATCAGGGTCTTTTTCAATGAGTCAGTTCTTCGCATCAGGTGGCCAAAGTACTGGAGTTTCAGCTTCAACATTAGTCCTTCCAATGAATATTCATGGCTGATTTCCTTTAGAATGGACTGGTTGGATCTCCTTGCAGTCCAAGGGACTCCAAGGGACTCTCAAGAGTCTTCTCCAACACCACAGTTCAAAAGCATCAATTCTTCGGCACTCAGCTTTCTTTATAGTCCAACTCTCACAACCATACATGACTACTCGAAAAACCAAAGCTTGGAAAATAAGGTATGTGCTAAAGGACTATTATTAGGAGGCCCTGCTGGTAAACACTTGCTCACAATTCAATACTGAAGTATCTTATACAAAATTGCCTATTATAGCAGGGAGTGAAGGAACCTACATATGTTTAAGTTTAAACACTACTGCAATTTTTTTTTTCTTATAGTTCTCATTCTCTTTCATAAGTTGATTAAACAGTTAAAAACCCAGAAAAGCTCCCTTTTTCCTCTCTGGGTGAATGTAAATCTATTTACCCTTAAGACTACATTGACTAGGGATCAAAGCAGGATACTACACACCCATACCTACCCACCTACCACACAAGGGTACAGTTTTTGATCCATCAAGAGTAAGGATTTCCCAGGGTGGTCCCATCCTTTGTCAGTGTACCAGATTTAAACATGCCTGTATACAATAAATAGGTCATCCTTGCTGATTTTTCATGGTGAAGATAATACAGTGAACACTAGATACATGCATTCATTTCTCTCTCTTCTTTAAAACACATACAAAAATCCAACCTATTCTCCTTCCTTTCTCCATCATCTCTTCCCCACTGCCTCCAACACAATGTGAAACATAAAAGTGAAAACACACAGACACTTTTCAGAAAACACTGCAAACATCACTAAAAAAGAAAAAAAAAAGTCAGAAAGATGGAAAAGACAAGTTGTTAACAAATGAGATCTTAGAAACATTTGGGTTGTAGAAAGAAAAAGTACTATGTTGACTATTAATTTGAGTGTTGTGGTTATTTCTTTTGAGCAACGACTTTTTCTGCTGCACACTACTAACCACTCTGAAAACTGATTATTTTTCAGCCATCTGGGTCAAATTTGTCTTGGGAACATTAACCAAGGGGTTAATCTGAAATTTAGAGGTTTCTTTTCCTTGATTTCAATTACAGGCAGGCCAAGATTACCTGCTCCTTTCACGGTGGGTAGGTGGGGGGTATGGTCTATTTGGTAAAGTATGCATGTCAGAATTCTGAAGACATGGGTGCTGCCCAATTTGTTGCTTTGTAAGTATACCTAATGTATGAAGACCCAGATTTAAAATAAACTAGGAAGCATTTCTTGTTCTTATTTGTATGACTTTTTACTTTGTAAAATTTCAAATATACAGGAAAGCTCAAGAATAATACAATGATCTCTTTTACAAACCAGTTATCTATCTATCCTTCCACCCTTCTCCAAATCATGTATTTTTTTCTCCCATGAACTATCTGAAAGTAGACAACACGACACCTACTCCTTGACCATCTCAGTAACAAGCGCTCCTATTATAGAAAGACTGTGTGCATTATAGTCAAGATACACTCCAGAAGATCCCTGAGAACAGGATTCATCTAATATATTTTTTTAAATCTTGTACATCACTTTAACTATAAGAATGACAGTTTCCCCTATTATATTTAACATGGCTTTAGATTTACAGAACCATCTTTTGGAACACACAGTCTGAGGAAAGGTGAACAACTAACTCCTCAGAATTACCAACCCAATAATATTGTGGTTATTTTCCAAGGTGTGGGGCAAATAGATACAGTGCTTATCATTTTAAAAAAGGCAAACACATCTTGGGTCTGTGGGAGAGCTATATGACCGACCATATTTCTCAACAGGGCATATTTCAAAATGTTAGGGATTTCTGAACCAAACTTTCAGATCACTAGACAAGTCTGAGGGCATTTTAAAGTGGGGGGGGCCTAGAATTTGACAATGATCAAGAAGATCCTAGGAGAAGTCATTACCCTGTGAGATGAATGCAATTCTGGGATAATCCACCACTCCATGAGTTGGTCTAAGATAAGGTGTTAAGACAGGCCACGGACACATTATAAGACTGGACTGAAACCATCCGCTCATTTTTATAAATACTGGGGAACTGAAAGAAGAGACTGGTGAAACGGAGTGACAGTTCTCCTGGGTGAGTAATCTGAATTTTCTCCGTCTCCCTCATGTCCTATGACTAAGACATGGATCTCAGTCACACGATCTCCAGAAGTTCTTTCTCCCTCTCTAGTACTTCCTATTATTCTAATACTCCCTTTCTCATCCTACTGTCCTATCCCTCCTTTCCATAAAAAAATATTTAAATTTTTTATTTTGTGAGGATAATAAAAAGACATTCATGTTTAAAATGCACTTTGGGTCCCTTTGATGAAGAAACTCAATCAATATAAAGTACAGTCTATATAATCATTAAGCTTAAACAAATGATGTAGGAATAGGATTCACAACCTAACAATGATCCCATTCTCTCCAACAACTTTCTTTTAAAAGTTGTCATATTTGAATAGAGAAATAAAACAAATTTATGCAATTATGTAATTTATTCCAAAATACCATGCATCTGAAGATACAGGCTACTGCTGTTTATTTACATTGACACCTTTAACACTCATCTACATCTAAAAGTTTTTTTCTCAAATTAATCCCCTCTGGCTAACATCCTACATCTAGAAAAACATATACAAAGGCAAATAAGCCCATATTATAGTCTTCTGGCTATTAATATCTGCAATGCTCTCTTTTTACACTGGCCTAGTCAAGTCTTGGCCCCCGAAGTGATAAAGATGAGCTCGGCCAAACTATTCCCCAGCTCTAAGGCAGTATTAACACATTGCAAAGTGCCAAAAGGGCCATTAAAAAAAAAAACAAAAACTGACCCACTTTTAGAAGTCAGCAGCTTTTTCCTTCTGGTGAAGTATGAATATTTAAATCAGGCAGACAAGTCAAGGAGCAAACGTTCCATCCTGAATGCAATGTGTGTCTCCCCGGCTCAGAGCTGAAAGGATCCCCGTCAGACACCAACATGGAGATGAATGCTCGCTTAGGACTCCAGAAGGGCAGTTTTCTAATCACTCTGCTGCCTTTCAGACTCAAGGTTCCATATTTGGATGTGAAGGCAGAAAACAGTAAAAGATGGATCACAGTAACTGCTTTAAATTATATACTTAATGATTTAGATCAGGCATAATATAATTTAATTTGTAATAAATCAAGTAAACTGAGAAAAGGTTAGGTTTGTGCTTAACAACTGTAAATTTATTTTTACCTTCATGATATAGTAACAATGCATTAGAGGAGTACTTGATTTGAGATGGTAAACTCGTCATAATAAAATTGATTAGAATTAAGTTTCAACCTAAGCACTACTGTTTAAATGAGATAAATAATAGCAACTATCAACACAAGATACAGGAAAATAAACTGTAAAATACACTTCTATTCAAAAGCCTACGTACATTTACAGGTATAGGCTCCTTTTGGCTTTACGGAATATATTATTACATGCAAATGTACTTTAAACAAGTGGAAAAATAAATGCTGAAAATTTGCACTAAGATAAAAGATACTACTGGAAATTTTAGGGTCATCTGTTCCTATTCAAATCTAAAATGCAATTTACAACAGAAATTCCCAACCTTGACACTGCCAGGGCACCCTGAACTACATTCCCCTCTCCCACTTGGATCTTGTATTTTATCTTTCAAACAAATCAGATTTCTATGTAACTTGTGCAATTTATCCTAAGAAAGGTATCTCTTATTCCTTCAGGCAATCCTAGATCAGGAAGTCAATTTGCTTCTGCAACAGCTATCCAAACTCTTTTAAACCCATTCTTTCACTCACAATCTCATTTAAGGAAACAAAATTCCTTTCAAGGGGAAAAACCCTGCTCTCATAACTTTCTTCTACAAGACGGGGAACTGATTTGGTTCTGTGAGTATGTTGTTTTGGCAAAACAAAGAAAGAAAACAAGTCAATGAAACCTTGTGTGTGTACTTAGCTGCTCAGCTGTATCTGACTCTGTGCGACCCTATGATCTCTAGCTTGCCAGGCTCCTCTGTTCATGAAACCTTAACTTCCTCCAAACTCATTCCACCCCTCAAATGCTAAAGCATTCCATTCAAAAGATAGATACTGACCAAAGTTCTCTGTGCAAGTCTAGTCCCAGGCTGGGGACAGGACAGTCAATTAAAGCCTGCAGATACCAGGCCCAATCACAGCCACTCAGTCTTCATTTTCATTGTTTCCCAACATGTTTTATGAAAAAAAATCTCAGCAAACAGTAAAGGTCTCGTTTGTTCTTGTGTATCACATTCCTTGCTACATCCCTGCATCTGCTCACGTGCATCCTCTTAGAATGCCTCCACTCTTTCTGCCTTTCTGGATCCAGGTCCCATCTGGGTTCCCTGCCCTCTCACTACTCATTACCTATAACACACTGTTGTTCTAATCATTCAGTCGTGTCCGTCTCTTTCGCGACCCAATGGACTGCAGTCTGTCAGGCCCCTCTGCCCATGGGATTCTCCAGGCAAGAATACTGGAATGGGTTGCCATTTCTTTTTCCAAGAGATCTTCCTGACCCAGGGATGGAACCCACGTCTCCTGGCACATACTAACTCTTTTTATGCAGTATCCTGTTCTGCTATTAATATGTATATGTTTACTCCCATCTCCCTACTAAAGATCATAAGCATTAGCACACATACTAAAAGTGAACAGAGGAGGGCTAAAAAAAAACACAACACTTCCTGGTTGATGGATTTCATACAGAAATACACAGTTAAAATCTGCTGAGTGGAGCTGGGATGGGTGGGAAAGAAAGGAGAGGCTGCCTGATTCAGCAACTACTATGTTTCTAAGACTCCACTGCCACCCCAACCTGATTAACTTGCCTATATTTTACCCAAGTAAGAGGAGGTTTAGAAAAGATTTGTTTCTTTCTTATATAACCTTTTTAGCTGCTAATAAATAGAGTCACAGTTCAGTTCAGCTCAGTTCAGTCGCTCAATCGTGTCCGACTCTTTGTGACCCCATGAATCGCAGCACGCCAGGCCTCCCTGTCCATCACCAACTCCCGGAGTTCACTCAAACTCACGTCCATCGAGTCAGTGATGCCATCCAGCCATCTCATCCTCGGTCATCCCCTTCTTCTCCTGCCCCCAATCCCTCCCAGCATCAGAGTCTTTTCCAATAAGTCAACTCTTCGCATGAGGTGGCCAAAGTACTGGAGTTTCAGCTTCAACATCATTCCTTCCAAAGAAATCCCAGGGTTGATCTCCTTCAGAATGGACTGGTTGGATCTCCTTGCAGTCCAAGGGACTCTCAAGAGTCTTCTCCAACACCACACTTCAAAAGCATCAATTCTTCGGTGCTCAGCCTTCTTCACAGTCCAGCTCTCACATCCATACATGACCACAGGAAAAACCATAGCCTTGACTAGACGGACCTTAGTCGGCAAAGTAATGTCTCTGCTTTTGAATATGCTATCTAGGTTGGTCATAACTTTTCTTCCAAGGAGTTAGCGTCTTTTAATTTCATGGCTGCAGTCACCATCTGTAGTGATTCTGGAGCCCCCAAAAATCAAGTCTGACACTGTTTCCACTGTTTCCCATCTATTTCCCATGAAGTGATGGGACTGGATGCCATGATCTTCGTTTTCTGAATGTTGAGCTTTAAGCCAACATTTTCACTCTCCTCTTTCACTTTCATCAAGAGGCTTTTGAGTTCCTCTTCACTTTCTGCCATAAGGGTGGTGTCATCTGCGTATTTGAGGTTATTGATATTTCTCCCAGCAATCTTGATTCCAGCTTGTGTTTCTTCCAGTCCAGCGTTTCTCATGATGTACTCTGCATAGAAGTTAAATAAGCAGGGTGACAATATACGGNTGAATGTTGAGCTTTAAGCCAACTTTTTCACTCTCCTCTTTCACTTTCATCAAGAGGCCTTTTAGCTCCTCTTCACTTTCTGCCATAAGGGTGGTGTCATCTGCATATCTGAGGTTATTGATATTTCTACCGGCAATCTTGATTCCAGCTTGTGTTTCTTCCAGTCCAGCATTTCTCATGATGTACTCTGTGTATAAGTTAAATAAGCAGAGTGACAATATACAGCCTTTAGATTTGCTTTTTATGCAGTTTTAATATGTTGTATTCATCTTTTTCAAGACTTTTTTTTTCTTTCTTGATTGATTCATTAATTATTCAAGAGTTTGATGTTTAATTTCCAAATATTTATTAATTGTCCACTTTTCTTCTTGTTACTGATTCTAGTTTTCCTCTTGTTATTGATGTCTAATTTCACACCATTGTGGTCAGAAAAATATATTTGTATAATTTCAATCTTCTTAGCTTCACTGACATTTATTTTGTGATCTAATGTATGTTCTATTCTGGAGAATGTTTCTCCAGGAAATGTATTATACTTGCTATTGGAAGGAATGTTCTATAAATGTCTGTATTTATTTTGGAACTAAAGTACAATTTCAGTCCAGTGTTTCCTTATTGAGTTTTTGTCTAGGATTTATCTATTGTTTAAAGTGGGGTATTAAAGTCTCCTACCAATATTGGAGTATTGTCTATTTCTTTCTGCATAAATTTTAGTATTTGCTTGATATATGCACATGATCTGATATTGGGTATATGTATACTTTTGATTGCTATTTTCTCTTCATGAATTGATCCTTTTTATCATTATATAAATATCTGGTTTCTTGCTATAGTTTTTGAATTAAAGTATGTTTTGTCTGATATATTTCTATCCCTCCCTTTCTTTGGGTTTCTACTTGCATGGAATACCTTTTTCCATCAAGTCATTTGAACCCATGGATATTAAATGCTAAAATGAGCCTTTTGTAGGCAATTGGGTCTTGTTTTTTCATCTCTTCAGTCACTCTGTGTCTTGTGATTGTAAAGTTTAAACCATTTACATTTTTTACAATTGAAGCAATAATGAATAAGTAAGGAAGTCAGCAAGAGAGAAAAAGTGGAATAGTAAAACTACAGAAGAGCGAGAAAATAATCAGGTGACATTTGTATATCTCCCTGTATTCAATTTGCTATGTTTAAACAAAAACTTCTATCAGTGTTTACTTAATTATAAAAGTATGTTCCAATTTTTTTTTTTTTTTTTTGGACTTTCCAGGCAAGAGTACTGGAGTGGGGTGCCATCGCCGTCTCCACTTTTAGATTTTAGACCAATTCAAAAATATGTGACTGTTTCAAAATAATTAAAATTAATTGAGGAAATCTATAAGTCATGCTATTTCATGACATAATGAGAAAAAGGTTGCCAACTTAATGAATTATTAATACATTTTTATCTTGGTTGTGAACAATAAAGTCATTTTTACTACTGCTATTAATATTATCCACATAATATTTATGTACTATTCTATTCATTTTTGTAATGTAAATATTAATTTGTCTTTCATTGCCTACTCTGTGTTAAGAAAATCTAACATTTTGAACTTTTCAACAAGCCCAAGCTAGTTTATTTAGCAAAATGGTCAACAGACTGAAGAGTCAGCTCTTAACTTTTGTTTAATTTAAAAACTGATAACTCTTCTTTGTGCACATTTATTCTGAAAAGTCAGATAGTATCTTTTGAAAGACTTTAGAAAGAATTGAAATTCAGAAGACTGAAGTTATGTCATTGTTTTTGCCAGTAGCTTTCTCTGAGTGAATTTGTAAGTGCAATTGTATAAATGACTTATATATGTCATACGACTCTGTATTCTAAGATTTTTTATGATGATAATATTTTCTGTATATAGGAAAATATTAAAACCTTCTGAACTTCACTAATGAATAATTGTAATATTTCATTGATATCTAGTTTTGTGTTTAGTAATATACATGGAGTAGAAAATTGACAAGATAGTATAAAGTACTGAATGACCAATATGCTAACATCATCCTTGGCTCTGATACAGCAAAACAATAAAAAATAGTTATTAAACATCTTCATACAGTAAATGTAGGCTGTCATGCAATGTTCACACAGTTCTTGGCATTGATGAACATATTGACCTTTACTATCATTTCAATGTTTTTTGATATCTCAGTCCTGCTCAGAAGACACTACATGGAAATCATGTAGAAGTCAACACCATTTCATTGCTCCTTTTGAAATACAGGGTTGGAGTATGCAGCAAGAGGTCTAAGCCATCATTAAAATGGATGTCTTTCTCTCTCAGCATACCTACTGACTGTTTTTTGGGGGGCTTTTTTTTTTTTTTTTTT
>SJYT01048957.1:198317-221074 GCA_006410635.1 Cephalophus harveyi
AAAAAAAAAAAAAAAAAAAAAAAGGACATTGGATGAGAGGAACCAATATTTTAGGCAGATGTTTAGGCTAGTTTACATTATTTAGACCAGAATGAAGTGGCTAATAAATCACTCTGTAGATCTTCTCTATGAAGTTTTCAGATACATGATGGATTCCTAAGGATGGTCTAAATAATGAAAATGTTAAGCATTAAAGAAAAATCTAGCTTACACAGGACTTATTTGTTATTGTGGAAGATACATTAAACTAAGATACAAGTGATTAAGTTCTGTCAATCTGTCCACTTTAGTGATACAAAAGCATAGTGATAGTATGGCAATAAATAAGTAAGTTGTCTCTATGGAATATCATTTGCACCTCTGTGAAATGGAAAAATCATCACTTGCCTATTGAGAGTAGTCATTGAAACACTTTTGAAGTAACATTTTTGCATACCAATATAGTTTTATGAAAGTTTATAGCATAGTTGAATGAGAAAATGCAAGGCATTATAAGGAAAATAAAAGTTACTCATAAAGCTCTCAAAGATAACTATTTTGAGTATCTCTAAATTTATCTTAATCCATATAGATATGTTATTCTGTTACCAAATGATATTGCACTGATCAATATTCTTTTTAACTGAACAATATTAGAACATAATTTGAGGTCAAAAATTTAATTCTAAAACATTTTTCTTAATAATTTCATAACCATCTAGTACATGAAGCATATCATGATATGTAAACAATATACTACTATAAGCATATAACAATTACAATTATTCCTGGGAAAACAGAAAACCAGCAAAGACCTACTGTATAGCACAAGGAACTAGACTCAATATTTAGTAACAACATAAGGGAAAAGAATGACAAAGAATGTAATAATTCTGAACTGTTCTGTACACCTGAATCACTGTCTTAAATACCTGAAACTATCACAGTACTGTGAATCAATTACACTTCATTAAAAGTAAAATTTTAGCAATTAAATTAAAAACGTGTTCCTTGAGTTTCACAATTTTAAATTGCATTTATAACATTTTTATTAAGATATCTAACATGAGATAAACTGCATACATTAATAAGATGATAAGTTATGGTATATGTGTATACCTGTGAAAGTGTTACCACACTCAGAATAATAAACATACTCACTTACTCTTTAAAGTTCACTCATGACTGTGTAATTTTTCACCCCTTTCTCAGCTCACCTGTCCTCAGGCAACCACAGATTTCCATTCTGTCAGTAGTTTGTTGTGTAAAGTTTTATACAAATGAAATCATATTTTATAAAGGTTTTATACAGTTGAAATCACATACCAATGTAGTATGTTTTCAAGATTGCCTGCCTTCTTTCACTCAATATGGTTATTTTAAAATTCATCCATGTAGTTGACTGTAGCAATAGTTCATTTATTTTTATTGTTGAATAGTATCCTTTGTGTGTATCAATATATATCACATTTTCTTTATACCTTCTCTTCTTGATGCATATTTGGGCTATTTCTAGTTTGGAAATAGCACATTTCCATAGCACATTAAAAAAAATAAATGTGTTATTTTCTACAATCTGTGTAGAAGTTTTTGCATGGATGTATGCTTTTTTCTTGGGTAAATACCTAAGAATGGAATGGCTAGATCACAGTATAGCTGTATGTTTGACATTTTAGAAGCTGTCAAAAACTCTTTTCCAAAGAGATTGCACCATTTAAATGCCCATGAAAAATGATGAGTGTTTCAGTTGTTCTACATACTTGACAACATTTGATGTCGTCAGATTTCAAATTTACATTTGAAGCCATAGATATGTAGTGGCATGTATTTGAGCTTTAATTTGCATTTCCCTGCTAACTAACACTGATGAACATCTTTTCACGTGCTTCAGTTCAGCTCAGTTCAGTTCAGTTCAGTCGCTCAGTCGTGTCCGACTGTTTGTAACCCCATGAATCGCAGCACGCCAGGCCTCCCTATTCGTTACCATCTCTCGGAGTTCACACAGACTCACATCCATCAAGGAGAAGGAAATGGCAACCCACTCCAGTGTTCTTGCCTGGAGAATCCCAGGGACGGGGGAGCCTGGTGGGCTAACTGGAATTCCATCACCTCCACTAGCTTTGTTCGTAGTGATGCTTTCTAAGGCCCACTTGACTTCACATTCCAAGATGTCTGGCTCTAGATTAGTGATCACATCATCATGATTATCTGGGTCGTGAAGATCTTTTTTGTACAGTTCTTCCGTGTATTCTTGCCACCTCTTCTTAATATCTTCTGCTTCTGTTAGGTCCAGACCATTTCTGTCCTTTATCGAGCCCATCTTTGCATGAAATGTTCCTTTGGTATCTCTAATTTTCTTGAAGAGATCTCTAGTCTTTCCCATTCTGTTCCTTTCCTCTATTTCTTTGCATTGATCGCTGAAGAAGGCTTTCTTATCTCTTCTTGCTATTCTTTGGAACTCTGCATTCAGATGCTTATATCTTTCCTTTTCTCCTTTGCTTTTCGCCTCTCTTCTTTTCACAGCTATTTGTAAGGCCTCCCCAGACAGCCATTTAAAGCTCGACAAAGTATTTTAAAGAAGAATAGTTGGAAATCAAGATTCTCTCTCTGTACATTTAGTTAATGAAAAAGAGTAGGGGCCTAGCTCCAAAGGAAATCACTATCTGTTCAAAATGTGTCGGTTACTAGACTTTTCCAAAGTCCTACTCTCAAATTCTGTGAATTCTCTTTATGCTGCAATGAGCATATAGCACCCATATATCTTAGGGAGAAGACTCTGGACAAGGTTTACCTTCTTGGGAAGTGGTCACCAGAGAGAGGCAGAGAAACTCCACTTTGGGTTTGATCCAGTGGCCCGTAAGTGCACCACTGGCTTTGATTTCTCACTCAGAGAGATAAAGTACCATATTAAAATTCAATACATTTTGGGAAGAAAAGATAAAAACACAAAAAGGGCTTGTCTTATCTTCAGAAATGCAATTCTCAGCTTTGTGAGCTCTGGCATTCAGTTAGCCAGATTACCAAGCTTATTTAATAGCTGAAGGCTTTCCCCCAACTTCCTATTTTACTATTTCCAGGGTTTGTTTCCACGAGTACGCCTGAGCTTGTGTACATGTGCTTCACTCAATTCACACACATCAGTGAACAGCGGCAGCAGAAACCCAGTCCACAGCAGGAGGTTTAATTAACTGTACAGAGGACAGTGCCCACAGAACTGGGGCCATCTCCCTGGGGCAGCACACCAACAAAGGCTAATATGAAGGGAAATCTGCTTCTGAGGGGAAAAGGTGCACCTCCATCAAGTAAGATGAAAGATCAATATGACAAAAAAGAAACTCCTCCAAAAAAAAACCAAACAACCAAAAAAAAAAAAAAAAAAACTTGCCAGAACCACCTCAGTGAGAAACTAGAGCTTTTCTCTTAACTCAAGAAAGAAAAAAAAAGCCAGAATTCAGTATTTGCCAATAGATGGGTCAGGCTTCACTCTGCTCTCTGGTGGGTTATTAGAAGCGACTCTAAGTCAATCTCTTGCAGGTCTTCCCAATCATCTTACACATTTCTCTCATATATATTCTTTGTCAAAGGGTTGGTAATGGGACTAAGCCGTAAAACCAAAATACTATTAAATGATGATGGCAATGGTGAAGGTCTCGGTTGTAATCCAGATGGTAAATGGGCTTGCTACATGTAAAGAGACCGCAGACCTCAACGACTTGGAAGTCTGTCTGTCTTCACTCTGTTAAGGGTGTCTGGACAAATGAGAGTAGTTTCCAAAGACTCATCAGGCTTTCTCCTGTCTACACGGCAAGACACACAGTTGGTACCACATCCCACAGTGAATAATAAAAAGTAGACATTCAGGAGTCTTGCACAGGTTTCTAGTCTAGATGAAGAATGATACATTCAGGTCAAAGTAAACAGTTTCATACCCTCAAAAAAGTTAAAGCTGATCTAAAATGATTCCAGAGGGATATTCAAGCATTGTTTTCATGTTTAACAAGTGACAAGCTCACAGAGAACATATGTAATCAACCAAATAAATATCACTAGGGGGTGAATAAATAAGCAATTGGTATAGTGTAGACCCAGATTGAAATAAAGGCTTCACCCAAGTTACTTCACCTCTCTGTACTCTAGGCTCCTCTGATACCAGCCCTCTATGTAACGCACAGAGAAATAGGAAGGATTAATTTGATAATGTCTGTAAAATGCTTTCAGCTCCTTAGAGAAAAGTGATATAAGTGGTTATTATAACATCTCACTGAGGCTGTCAGGTTGCACAATATAAAGGAAAGGAAAAAACAAGACTCTTTGATAGTTTATTATAAAGAATTTTTTATAGCTTGGCAAGATATTTCATAATTGGTTTTTTGTTAGTTTTTATTATATGCGCATGAGACAGGAAACATTCCCAGCTCCCTCCTCTAGATAAAGGAAGTTAAGTGACTTTTGAGATGGGAGACATTCTTATCTTTATCTTCCAGATAAGGAAAGCAAGACAGAGAAATGGCGTGACTTTTCTAGTCATATTCAAGAGGTGAAAGGTTAAGCATAATTAAGAAACTGGAAACCATCAAGGCTCACGCCATTACTTTCTTTACAGTTCTGACACTGTTCTGACTGAAGTGCCCTGACTAGGACAAGAATGCCTGAGATGAAACACTCATTCTGCCATTTACTGGCGCTGTCCTCTTAGCTAAGTCAGCTTTTCTTTATGTGTGCCACTTTCATCTGCACGCTAGAGTTCAGTGGACATCAAATTAGGTGAAGTATGTGAAAACTAAGGGCAAACAAGTTATTACTTTTATTAGACTGGTGTTCTTATTGGGAATATGGGTTCTTCTAGCCTCTCCAACTTTAGGGAAGACAAACCAGTGCCCTCACACCAAATGAAATATATAGTAATACATTTTAAAATAGATTTATTGAGACACAATTCACATACCATACAACTCACCCATTTAAAGTATACAAATCAATGGCTTTAAGTATATTCACAGAGTTATACAACCACCATCAAAATCAATTTTAGAACCTTTCATCAACCCCAAAAGAAAATTCTGAACACATTAGCAGTCATTCCCCATTTCCCCACCACACACACACACACACACCACCCCTACTGCCTTGGGCGGTCATTAATCTACTTTCTGTCTATATAAATTTGCATGTTCTAGACATTTAATATAAGTGGAATCATATAATATGTGGCCTCTTGTGATTCGATTCTTTCACTCAGTATGTTTTCAGGATTCATTCATGTGGAAGCATGCATCAGTACTTCGTTCCTTTTATTGCCAAATAACAGTCTATTGTATGGGTACACCACATTTTATTTAACCATCTGTCAACTGATCGGTTGTTTCCACTTTTTGGCTATCATGAATAATGCTACCATGAACATTTTGTGTATAAGTTTTGTTTGGACATATTTTCATTTCTCTTCAGTATATACCTGGAGTAAAATTACTGAGTCACATGGTAATTCTATGTTTAACACTTTGAGGAACTGCCAGATTGTTTTCTAAAGTAGCTGCACCATTTTACATTCCCACCAGCAATGCTTAAGGAGAAGGTAATTGAAGGGAGACCATTAACTGGGTGCCTGTTCAGGGAATAGCTAAACTATTCACTAAAATGATAATTTGTGTTGCTGACAACAAGGATGAAAATGCTTTGCATCAAGTTTTAGAAAAAAGGGATACTGGCTGGTGGTGTATCTTCTTCCTTTCCCTCGCTCTTGCCTAGGCCCAGGTTAAGACCAAGGAACATAAGCAGCTTTTCACACACAGACACGTGGTGCTCCCATCTCAAACCGAAAGAGATGTAGAACTTGCAGAATCAGGCTTCTACCATTTCTCAGATTCAGGTAGTAAGGTGTGTTGTCTTTTTTTGTTCAGCAAGTAGAACTGGTGCGTAAATCTATGAAATTTTATATACCGGGCCCTCACCATTCCCTTCAGTTCGTCAGGCCGAGCCCAGCCCAAATACATACGTTTAGTACAGGTCAAGCATACGCTAGCTCCAACACAGTGTATTTCTGTATAGTGGCATCTGCAAGCCAAATAGAACTGGTAGAGGGAAACAGATGGCTTCTAAAAGGGGAAGAGAAGAGAAACAGAAGGTCAGGTAAAAGAGGGTGGGGAAAGAAGGGAACAGAAAGAGGATAAGAGAAAGGAGAAGCATATTTTCTGGTTTTGCTCTTCCCACCTGTCACAGCACTCCCCTTGCTGGTTGCCAGCATGCTCCCTTGCAAACACAGCTGCAAGTGACAAAGAGCAGCCACTGTCCTACTCAGGGGGTCCCTTCCATGTTCCATGTTGTAAACTGTACTGAAATGCCAGCTGCTTACAAGAAAGGGAATTATACATCCATTAGAGCCACGAGTAGCAAACTGCCAACCATATCCAACTAATTAGCATTGAGACCCTTAGGTTCCCTACAAAGTAATGTTTAAGACTATGTGGAAAAGAGTAAAAAGCAACAGAATCAAGAGATAAAATACCTTTTTAAAATGTGGCTTTTTTTAATTTTGTAGATTTGTCAGACCTGTTATGCAATCAACGTAAGACCATACTGTCATATATTTCCTGTAGTCACCACATGTTCAGTTTGCTGTGGGGCTCTGCTCTTTCACAATTAAAAGAAAATTACCAAGTCTTTCCCCAGCAGAGTTAGGGGTTGCCACTAGGGACTGCCGACAGAGGGAAATGCTCCACACCAAGTTTTACAATGGAGAGATACTGGCTGTCTGGGCACTGTCCTTTCCCCCCAACCCCCTTGCCGAGGCCTAAGCCAAAACCAAAGCCAAGGCAAAGGGAATATAAGCAGCTTTTTATACACAGACTAATGTTGCCAGCAGCGTTCCAGTGGCCTTGCTCACGGCAGGAGAAGGCGTAGAGACTAATACCGCTGGGTCTTGTTGAAGAAAAGTGGCTGGCTTCCTTTGATCAACTGAGTGGTGTGCTGATCAGTGTGATTTCCCTGTTCTGCTGACTGTGAGCATGTTGGGGAGAGCAGGAGAGCTGGCTTCTGAGAGGCCCATGCAGGGAAGCAAATTCCATAGCTGCCGAATCACAGAAAGCAACAAGAAATAAAAGAGGGCTGAGCTGGAAGCAGACACCTTAATTCTGCCAGCATGTTCCTTACTGATATAAGGATCTCTGGGAAGGGAATGAAGTGGGTGCCTCTGTAACTCTAATTCATCAATGGCAGTACTACGTAACTATTAAACACAAGGTTCAAGATCAGAGTCCAAGCTCCTGAGACTATAATTTAACAGAAGTTTTAATCAGTTCATTTTGATAGGTGAGGGAAAAATTGGGAATTACAATTTTTTTTAATTAAAATGGATTAAAAAAAAAAAAAAAGAACTCATCAGCATATGTGACTCTTGGCACAGTTTTTGAGACAAAGGAAGTACATCCAGCACCTGAGCGTGTGTGCAGGACTACAGCTGTATACCCACTCTTCTATTTGCCAGAGAAGCAGCTGCTGGATTAACATGAGTTAATCTGCTTGCATGCTATACAGAATTTTCCCTCGTAAATTGCAAAATTTACCTAAAGATAAATATAGCATTCTTCTAGTTCTCTCCTCCATTCAGCTGCTGCTGAGAAACACTTCTGTGATCTCAAGTTTCATCAGCAGATTGTACTCCTTCCTGGGGAACAGCAGCAGAAAGTAGCTTTCATTTTTTTTTTTTTTAATGTTTGAACTTTGCCATTTTAAAATAGCATTTTATTTTCTTATTATATTTCAAAATGACATCCAGGATTTCAGTTACAAGAGAAGGAATGTTTATTTAAATTAAATGTTATAATTACTCCAATGCTTGCAGATAATTTTCTTAGCTCTTCCTTTATTGTTTCCTACTTTGTCAGTTTCCTTTTAAAAACTGTGCTAGTGTGGATTTTGAAAAGTTACTATCCTACGACCTTTGTTTTTAAGTATTTCAGATGGACATTCAACCCAACATAACTTTAAGACATCTAGAAAGTAGCTTTCTAAAAGCATAGTCAGTCTCTGAGGTAAAATACACCATATTTAAATGACTTCTTCCAAAAAGGGTAACTTCCCACATTTAAAGTTTTAATTCTTGATAAAGTATGTGATTTCTTAAACTAGATCTAATCATTGCTGCTTTAAAGAGTAAATAGTCAATTGCAAACTGAACAAATTGCTTTGGCTATCCTAGTACCAGAAATGAAATCGATTAGGTCAGCAGGTGGCATGTCATTTCAGTGCTGCCTGGGGGCCCAAAATACAGTTAGGTCATTTTTATTCTAGTGACAAGCAGGAATGAAAACCAGAGCACTTAACAGTACCTCCTGTCTCCATTCTCATAGACATCTTGGACAGAAAGAGTTTACAGAAGCCCCTGCATCTCCAGTACTTAGCTGCTTCTAAGGCCTCCGAGCTACCTGAGCTGAAGATTCCCCAAGAAGCCTGGGACAAGATCTTCTGATTGTGGTCCTCAGAGTCACAAAGCTTCTTGTCCACACAAGGAAAATGAGTTCTCCTTCACAAGTCTTAATCGTATCAGCATATACTCTCGTTAGCTTCCGCTCCCACGGCGGGAATGACTTGAGAAAGGAGTCAACTTAAGCCAACAAAAAGAAGGGTGATAGAGGGTGGGAAGACAGGCAGGAAAAGACAGGGTGAACTAGGAAGAAAGTTCTGTCCAGAAGTCAGAAGCACCTTGCAATATTGAAAAATTTAAACAATCCAACAACAGCTTTTATGTTAAGCCTCCTTTCCTCCATATGTATTTCAAACTATTAGTAAAATTGCAAAACTAGTAGCCTTCAAAGCTTGTTCCTCTGATAACAGTCAAAATGAGATCAGTTTATTTAGTAGTGTTTAGTCACTACACTGTTATGAGATGACAATATTCAACTTGCAAGGAAGGAGGAAAATGTTTTGATATTAAGCAATCTATAAATCTCAGATTTCGAGATTTTTATGTCCTTTAGACAATTTTATTTATTTTGTGATTGTACTTCTTCTGCTATTTTTAGTAGCAGAAAACTGAAAATAACATCAGTTTTAGAATAATAACTCCAGAACTCAGTAACTTATTGGGGACCTTATTTTTTTGCCTTCTCAGTATCTTTTTGGAGAACTACTCTTCCCCTATTCTCAGTATATGTGGTTCTTCCCAGGATGATGTCAATCTTGTTTCTAGGGTGGCATGTGACCCAGGGCTGGTCAGTGGGAAGGCTCCAGTTCCTTGGCCATGGTGAAGGATGATTGGTTTAAGAATGGACCTGAAAATTAAGTCCATGTTTTGTGCTGATATTTCTAGAAGGGAAAAAAAAATTTTTTTTTCTCTTTTCACTGGGGTTGATAAAATGGCAGGTTGTAAACTAAGAGCTGCCAGAACAACTGTTGAGTACAGGACAGCCTCTGTGCAAATAACGCCGAAAAGGAGAGAGCACCCTAAAACACAGCTTAAGCCCCAAAACAGCCATGTCTGAAACCAGCCCCTTCTTTCAATTTACTAGTCCTTTAAGCCAATACATTCTCTCTCTCTCTTTTTTTTTTTTTTTGGCTTTAGCAACTTGAGTTGTTTCTATCACTCGAAACCAAGAATGTTCATTAATGCACCAGCCAAATAACCTTGGACAAATCAATCTCATTGCATATCAGTTTTCTGAACTATAAGGAGGAGTGAAAAAACATGTTTGTTCACCTGACAGAATCAGAAACTGCTAAGTACTACACAGGAGGCACTGATATTTTAACTAACACAGAAGGTAAGGATAGAAGGAATAAGATATTCATGGGGCTAAATTGCTCTTAGCTGCTACTGATGATAAGATAACATTTTATTAGTCTTCTCATCATTTGTCCTGGTGGAGCCTATGAAATCTTTATCAAACCAGCTAATCACCTAGTAAGTCTATAAGTATTTTCCCTTTACCACTAAGTCTTTAACTATTTTCCCATTTACTTTCAGTTGACAATATTTTTCCACCTTCCTAAACATCTTTGATCAAGCTACCTAAGTAGTTTACCATGATGAATAAGCAAAGGGATCACAGAAAGGGAAAACTAACAGTTTCATCTTCAAGGGGTGTGTGTGTGTGTGTATGTGTGTGTTAAGTGTCCATGAATACATGTCCTGGGAGATGAGGTAAAGCAGCAATTCTCATACGAAGGCAAATCAAGGGTGAAAAGAAGCTACCCCTATACAAGATGAAAATTTCGAGTGCTTCAATTAATGTGCCAGACCATCTCTTCCCCCCAAACATTAGTATTCTAAGAGTAGAAGTGAACTATTAAGATTTAAATTTTCAATTCACAATTCATAATCAAATGTGTATTTTGAAATTTGTTGTAATGTCCTGATAAATGCTTGGCTTCAAACACCACCAGATCACATCTCTTATGGATACCAGAAAGAATAAGAAACTTTTTCTAAGAATATATCTGATCTATAAAACATCAGTATCAAAGGATTTTAGTGAAACAAATACCTGAAAGTACTAACCTTTGGTCCTCTTTTGAGTGATACAAGTGGGAAAATAAGCAAGAAGAGCACAACCACATTTTACAAGAGCAAGGATGAAAAATAATTAATGCACTACACTTTAATTTTCAAAGTTTCTGGGCCTAAAGATCAACTAAGAATGAAATCATTCTTAAGAGGAGGTTTTATTTTAAGATGTTTTCAATACCTTTGACACCAATTAGCTTTTGTTCATCATATGTAAAATTATAACTATATGCTATGACTGGTTAAAAGAACCCCATGGCTCGGTATGTTCAAATCTTAATCAGTATTTCATATAAATGTTCATATAAGCTGAATATTAATATTCTAAAGCAAATAAAAGATATGATGATTTTCTCAAGATTTCTCACCAAAATATTTCTGAAAGCTAACACACACTGGTAAAAATTGCATACTTCAAACTACAGAGAAAAGTCAAAGAAGAATTCTAACCAATTCATCATCTTTCTTAAAAATTTTTTTCTCTACAAGGAAAAGTTGAAAAGTCAGATTATTAATATGACAGTTTGTCTACAATAGGTATCACACCTCACACTGGTCAAAATGGCCATCATCAAAAAATCTACAAGCAATAAATGCTGGAAAGGGTGTGGAGAAAAGGAAACCTTCTTGCACCTTCAGCGGGAATGCAAACTGATACAGCCACTACAGAGAACAGTATGGAGAGTCCTTTAAAAACTAGGAATAAAACTACAGTATGACCCAACAATCCCACTACTGGGCATAAACCTTAAGGAAACCATAGCTTAAAAAGACACATGTACCCCAATGTTCACTGCAGCACTATTTACAATAGCTAGGACATGGAAGCAACCTAGATGCCCATCGACATGAATGGATAAATAAATAAAGAAGTGGTGGTACATATACACAGTGGAATATTACTCAGTCATAAAAAGAAACATATTTGCCTCAGTTCTAATAAGGTGGATGAACCCAGAGCCTATTATACAGAGTGAAGTAAATCAGAAAGAGAAAAACAAACATCATATATTAATGAATATACATGGAATCTAGAAACAAAATACTGATGAACTTATCTGAATGGAGAGGCAGACACAGAGAACAGACTGGTAGACATGGAGAGGGTGAAAGGAGAGGGTGGAACAAATTGAGAGAGGGGCCCTGGAACATATACATTACCATATATAAAATTAGATAGCCAGTAGGAATTTGCTGTATGACGCAGGAAGCTCAAATCCAGTGCTCTGTGACAATCTCTAGGGGTGGGATGCGTGGGAGGCGGAAAGGAGGTTCAAGAGGGAGGAGACATATGAATACCCATGGCTGATTCACGTTGCTATATAGCAGAAACCAACACAATTTTGTAAAGCAATTAACTTCCAATTAAAGATAAATAAATTTAAAAAAATAATGTCAGTTTCTTCTCTAGGAAGATTCAAACAAATCATTAATTCTGACAAACCACATCATATAGATTTGTCCCCAGATGATTCAAGAATAAACATGCTCTACCAAACTGGCTTAGGGTTATCAGATCTAGTCTGGGCAATACTGAACTACTTTTAACTAAACTCAACTTGCCTTTCGCACACATCTTTGTACGTATGGGCCCCACTCCCAGAGATTCTAACCTAACTGGTTTCTAAGATGGGGCCCTAGAGGCACCATTTTCAAAAGCTTCCCAGGTTACTCTAGAGTACAAGTTAGGGTGGAGAACCACTAGTCGTCAGGTAGATGTGGCTTTAGCCTTCAATACAAAGATGAGATTCTACTTTGATAACTATTCTATAACTATTGAGAAAAACATTAGTATTCCAATCACTATACTTTCACTAAAATACCACTAGCCTATGACAAATCATAAACGAAAAGAACATTTAAAAAAGAATGTGTATATATCTATAACTGAATTACTTAGCTGTACAGCATAATATTTTAAGTCAACTATACTTCAATTTAAAAAATGCTCAGCACAGTATTTTTCTTAATGTCTTTGTAGTAAAAGCCTCAAAAGGATACAGACAAGCAGAGTTGGTCTGTTTTGCTAATTCACAAATCAGCTCCCATTTGGTAGGTGTCTCAAATGAGGACACTCTGGTAACAAAGAACTACTGCCACCAGGAGGCTCTGCAATGTACCTTTTACTGAAAGCCTTGAAATTTAAAGTATTCTTGTTTCTTTATAGCTAATGTGATACCTTTTCAAATATACAAATTTTCCATGGAAACTTTTTAAAAAATAAAGTTATAGCATTCCCATGTACTACTCCCAGGAAACAGGACCTCAGATTTTGAATTTTATCATATTTGAAAAAAGAAAACTACTTAAAAAATTTTTAAACTCAACAGCAATTTTGTTTTTATTTATATTTTTCCCAACAAAGCTGGTAACTCCAACTTTATTCCATGGGAAACCTGGCAGAAGACTTTGAGAGCAAAACAGACTTTAGCAATTTCTTTGACTTGGGCTCTATGGGCCAGTATCTATGACAAATTAACACAAATTATATGTTAAATCTAAAGGTAATGAGAATGACAAAAGGTAAATTTTCACATTAAAGATCTATAAACCTGGACTGTTTTCAAATTAGTCTCAGCTAGTGTATCACAGTCTGGAGAAGGCAATGGCACCCCACTCCAGTACTCTCGCCTGGAAAATCCCATGGACGGAGAAGCCTCGTAGGCTACAGTCCATGGGGTCACTAAGAGTCAGACACTACTGAGCGACTTCACTTTCTCTTTTCACTTTCACGCTGTGGAGAAGGAAATGGCAACCCACTCCAGTATTCTTGCCTGGAGAATCCCAGGGACAGGGGAGGTTGGTGGGCTGCCGTCTATGGGGTTTCACAGAGTTGGACACGACTGAAGCGACTTAGCAGCGGCAGCAGCAGTATCACCGTCAAGATTTTGAAACAAGGACCTGGACTTTTTAAACCACAGGTCCTTATTAATGTTATTTTTGAAAAGTAGAGTGGATAAATTTGCTAATCTGTCAACTTCTAAGACTCTGAACTTGTTCAAGACGAACGTTATCATTTCATTTGTCCACAAAGTTTTTCTTAACCTGTGTGTTTACTTCACCAATAATGGCTCTCTCAACGAATCAGGATTTAGTTGCAAAAATACAATATGAATTTCATAGATGCTCCTATTTAAAAGACCTTTAGACAGGGAAACGTTAAGGTTAGTTACAGAATCCTTGTGCTCTATGTTAGTAAACAAGACAAGTGCTAGTCCTCCTCCCCAGGGCTCAGTTCCATAAAACAGTTACATTATTTACAAACAGAATAGTTTTTTGCCTTGTGCTGGGCTGATAGGCTTTTCACTTATCTATTTTAAAAACTAATCAAGTGCCACATTTTATCAAGATAACTGATTTTATTTGCTTTAAACAGAGTATAAAAACAATCAAGATAAAGTTCTGAAAAAGACTGAAATGTTAGCACAAAAAAAATGTTGTTATTAATGTTTTGATTTACATGAAAACTGTAACTGGGGTTTATCACCTGCCCCCACAAGTTCATACTGGACTTGATTAAAGGAAACAGCAGAGTAGTTATTTTCACTAGATCATGGTCAGCAGGCTATTAATGCTTGAGACTTTTCTGTTTCCCATCTTCAAACGACATAAGCAGTTACCATATCACTGCATACTCACACAGCTGTAATCTTTGGCTGTCTATGAGTTTTAAGGGAGAAGGCTTCTTATCATTACAGAACAGCCTTTTTCAACCAGAATTCCTCATTTGAACCACAGGACACAAACTTATTTTTATGACTATTTCCTCAATTACTACAAGGTAGTACAAAAACTAGTACCCTTCTAGACTCCTAGGAAAGTTAATACATATAATGAATACCAAGAGCATTAGGGCTTAATTCTCTCACTTAACCCAGGTTAGTTTAGAAACTGCAAAACTGCATAAAATTTCTTGAATTACATATACCACCACACATATAGTTTATTATAATATAAATACATAAGAAAGCTTACACTTCTTGTTCTCCATATTGTACTTCTAAATAGAGAAAAGAGAAAACTTGCTGTCTCTTTAAAAATGTCATCCATAACTACTGTAATCTTTTGCAATATACACAAATCAAATCATTATACTGCACACCTGAAACTAAATAATGTTATATGCCAATTATATGCCTCAATAAAAAGAAATATTATTTTTTGGAAAAAAGTGCCATCCATAATATGGCTCAAGTTGAAATCAACTAAAACTCTAAATCCAGCAGCAGCAAGGAGTCTCACAAGTGCAAACAGGCAGCAGCAGAGCTGTTCTAGAGTCTGCCCCCATTCACTGAAAAGGAGGTTTGCCCCATCCAAACTGAAATCAGGTCTCCCGAGAAGGCACTACCCACTAACCCTGGCTTAAATGCAACAGATTTTCCAGGTGAAAGCCAACTCGGAGCAGAAAAGTATAAAAATATGATTGTTAGGAGGAATTTTCCTCTAAAACACCAAGCTTGCACAGCACATTTTCAAGTTTGTCACTGGGTGACTTACCTCTTAACTTGACTGATAGGTACAAAACACAATCTGAAAAAAGTCTAATCAGTTTTTGATGTAAACTCAAAACATAACTCTTTCTCTATTTTGCAGAGGGTTTCTGTCGGGTAATTTTCCAACTTCGAGAACTCTAGTCCTCTAACATGTCACCTCTGAGAGAGTCTTGTTAAATGTGAAAGATCTCATTTAAACTTGCAGAAAACAGAAACTAGAGACACACAGCCTGAATACCACCACTGCCCTACCACAGTGGTAGGGGAAGGAGGAAGGATAAACTGTCAATATTCTAAGATGTCAAGCAGCACAACCTCACAACTTCCTATTTCCTTAGAAAAAACGAGATATCCCCAACAGAGGAAACATTAGGGGTGTTTCTTTTTTAGGCTCAAGTGTGCTTTAACATCAGTAAAATGAAATCTGATTCAGACTCTGAATGGCAGTTGAAAGTGTTTCAAACTTCTAATACATGACTAAAAGAAAAGCTGCAACTTACAGGATTGGGGCTTCCCTGGTGGCTCAGCGGTAAAGAATCTACCTCAATGAAGAAGCTGCAGGAGACCTGGGTTCGATCCCTGGGTCGGGAAGATCCCCTGGAGAAGTGAATGGCAATCCACTCCAGTAGTCTTGCTTGGAGAATCCCAAGGACAGAAGAGCCTTGTGGGCTAGAGCCCATATGGTCGCAAGGAGTCGGACACAACGGAAGCCACTTAGCACGCATGTACACACAGGACTGATAGACAGTTGATCCTTAAACAACGTGGGAGTTGATTAAACCAATCGCAGATCATACAGCACTGAAGTACTTACTACTGAAAAAAAACCCACGTGTAAGTGGACCTATGCAGTTCAAACTCATATTGATCAAGGGTCAACTGTACTGTCAGCATCCAGAAGGGTGCATGGCATATAGGAGGTCCTCAATAAATATTTGCCAAATGAATTGATTGTTAAAGCGTTTCATTATATTCAAGATAGAATTTCATCAAGCATGTTAAATACAATAGCCAGTATATCCCTGGCTGTAAAACAAGTAAAAATCCCTGGCTTTCATGGAATTTATAGTTAGGGGGCTTTGAGTATTATCACCTAAGGCCCAAAGAGATATTATATCCTATGGGGCTGAACTCATCAGTTCAGTTCAGTCGCTCAGTTGCGTCCGACTCTTTGCGACCCCATGAATCGCAGCACGCCAGGCCTCCCTGTTCATCACCAACTCCTGGAGTTCACTCAGACTCACGTCCATCAAAGTTAAATAAGCAGGGTGACAATATACAGCCTTGACGGACTCCTTTTCCTATTTGGAACCAGTCTGTTGTTTCATGTCCAGTTCTAATTGTTGCTTCCTGACCTGCATACTAGCAATATGCTTTTATTATGTTTCATTATTATATTATTATTATTTCATTATTAGAGCCTAAAACTATTAACCCATCCAGAAGAGAAGAGCAACCAACTGAAGGGCCAGTTTCTTTCTCCTATAGATTCCCAAGGAACACCTTAACCAAATTTTGGAGTCACCTTGTGGCCTGTACTAATAAAAATGAAAAGGAAGAATTCATGAGCCCAAGCACAGTTCCTAACTGTCTGGGATGCGATGGGTGGGAGGCCAAAGACTTAAGTCAAGAGATGACCTGCCTCAGGAGTCCAGGGTAATTCCACAAAAATTAACAAACATCCCATCTAGTAAGTCCAGACTTTCATTTTCCTGTTTAGCTTTTTAACTGAAGCAATATATACATATACTATAATATACACAGCTTTAAAAAAATACTACTACAAGACTTACAATAAAAACAGCTTGCACCGACCCTCTCCAGCTCTCTACCCCTATTCCTTTTAGGAAACCACTTTCAACTATCTTAGCGATTTAAGTGTTTATCTTATCTTTATATTATATAGATATTACAATTACTTATTATATGTTTTATATCTGTCTCTTATACACATCTAGATGTGTATAAGAGACAGCAGTGGAATATTACTCAGTCATAAAAAGAAACATATTTGCCTCAGTTCTAATAAGGTGGATGAACCCAGAGCCTATTATACAGAGTGAAGTAAATCAGAAAGAGAAAAACAAACATCATATATTAATGAATATACATGGAATCTAGAAACAAAATACTGATGAACTTATCTGAATGGAGAGGCAGACACAGAGAACAGACTGGTAGACATGGAGAGGGTGAAAGGAGAGGGTGGAACAAATTGAGAGAGGGGCCCTGGAACATATACATTACCATATATAAAATTAGATAGCCAGTAGGAATTTGCTGTATGACGCAGGAAGCTCAAATCCAGTGCTCTGTGACAATCTCTAGGGGTGGGATGCGTGGGAGGCGGAAAGGAGGTTCAAGAGGGAGGAGACATANCTACAGACAATTAAAATTATTAACTATAATAACTAAATAATTAAATAACTAAATAAAATAACTGAATAGCTAAAATAATTAGTTTACTACTTTCCCCTTTCCCACTTCCTTTTCCCATTGCAGTCATCTCACAATTTTTAGTTAAATCCCTATTTAAGGTTTGTAATATTAGAATATACTATTAGAACCATGCAAGTAACATCAATTAGTAAAACAATGACTACTAGAGTTATACTTATTTTTTTGCACATTTTGTTATTCCTGAAACTAAAAATGCTCTTTGTCATTTGCTTAGTTTTCTATATTCCCATCATTAATTCTACCCCATACTCTCTAAAGAAGTTAGAAAACATCTCTAAATAATGGCTCCAAACACATCATATAATCTATCAGTCCATTTCTTTCCTGGCTACATCTTTCCTAGAGACCTCCATCCTTCTGTTCAACCTAAACTGGTTGCTCTCTAAACCTGATGTACAATAGTCATCTGTGTTTTTCCTTCATCAGATAGATTTTCTTCATCTCTCTTTTGTAGTGGATTCCCTGTTTCTGGATCCATGTTTTCATCTTTACTGGTGCATTTTCTTGTTTTGATAGAGAACATCCTTCAGTAGCTTCTTCAAAAGGGTGCATGGGAGGTAGGTTTGTAATCTTGCATGTCTACTGTGTCTATTCTACACCTCAGACTTATTATCAAGACTTGGGATGGGAAATAACTGTTTTTCACAAGCAACATTATACTGAATTTTAACTTCCGGAATTGCTGCTGAGAAGGCTGATGCCATTTGATTCCCAATCCTTGTTCACAATTGTGTTTTTTTCCCCCTCCCCTTAAGGAAGCATTCAGGAGCTTTTATTCAAAGTATCTTTCAGAAGTTTCACAGTAATGTGCCCTGGTGCAGGGGTTGGGGGGGGTGGTGTTAGTCTTTTTTCACTCATAGTTTCAGGCACTCAGTAAACTCTAGAATAGGAAATGGCAACCCACCCGTTTTCATGGCCGGAAAATTCCATGGACAGGAAGAGCCTGGAGGGCTACAGTCCATAGTCTCGCCAGGAAAGAAAGAAGAGAAAGTGAAGTCACTCAGTTGTGTCCAACTCTTTGGGACCCCATGGACTGTAGCCCGCCAGGCTCCTCTGTCTATGGGCAAGAATACTGGAGCGGGGTGCCATTTCCTTCTCCAGATCTTCCTGACCCAGGGATTGAACCCGGGTCTCCCGCATTGTAGGCAGTCGCGTTACCATCTGAGCCACCAGGGAAGGATCACCAGGAGTCGGACACAATTGAGTGAGCACGCAGCACAAACTCTTATTAATCTGGAATGTATGCTCTCCAGTTCTGAGAATTTCCTTATATTCATTATTGGATGATTTCCTCTTCTCCATTTTCTGTCCTTTTGCATTATAATTGCTATTAGACAGGCATTAGACCTCTTGGATTGATCCTTGAAAATTCCTCTTCTCCGTCATTCATCCCTTTGTCTTTTCATTTATTTATTGAAAGATTACTCCTATTTCATCTTCTAAACATTTCACTTTTTATTATCAAGAATTCTTTTTGGTATACCTGAAACTAACACAACACTATAAATCATCTATACTTCAAATTTTTTAAAAAAGAACTCATTTTGTTTTCTAATGGTTTTATCCTAGCATCCTATTCCTGCTTCAGGGATGCAATATCTTTCCCTTTCTGATCAGAGGATCTAAAGTTACAGTTATTTTTAATTGTCGCTTCCACTTCTCTGGATCTGCTAGTAGCTTCCCTTAACTAGGTGAGATTCTTGGCTGTTATATTTAAAGTGTTTAAGAATAAAGGGCTAAGGATGCAGAGCAACTCAAATTCTCATACACTGCTGATAGGAATGTAAAATGGTACAACCACTTTAGAAACATTTTGGCAGTTTCTTTAAAAAAGTTAAAAATACACATACTCTACCACTGGAGCCACACCTAGGTATTTACCTAGGAGATAGGAAAGCTATCTCTACACAAAGACTTGCATATGAATGCTCATATGTAGCTTTATTTCTAATAGCTAAAAACTGGGAGGGCTCCCCTGGTGGCTCAACGGTAAAGAATCTGCCTGTCAATGCAAGAAAGGTGGGTTCAATCCCTGGGTCAGGAAGATCACTTGGAGGAGGAAATGGCAATCCAGTACAGTATTCTTGCCTGGGAAATCTCATGGACAGAGCAGTCTGGTGGGCTACAGTCCATGGGGTCGCAAAAGAGTCAGACCCAACTTAGTGACTAAACAACAACAAAAAAAAGACTGGAAAAAAAATCCCCAAATGTACATACTGTATAATAAATATATTCATTAAAATTCTAAAATGTATAAAACAATCTAGGGCGACAAAAAGCAGACCAATGCCTGCCTGGGGACAGGACTGGAAAAGTAAGGAAGGAAAAGAAGGGTTACTAGGAATACATGGAAACCTTTAGAGGTAATGGGTATGTTCATTATCTTGATGAGGGTGATGGTTTTACCTCATTAAAACTTACACTCATTAAAAAAAAATGCATAGTTTATTTTAATTATGCCTCAATAAATCTATAAGAGAAAAGGAGAGGGAGTAGAAGGGAGGGAGAAAAAAATCCAAACAAAGCAGCTTCTAAAAAATAAACTGAAAACTATGGGGCTGGAATGTATGCATATAAGAGGGCCTTTTCATTATTCAGTATACAAACTGTTTCCAGTGTGGCACTCACTCTTGATCTTCACTGTTATACTGTGCCTACTACTACCTCTCAGTCAAGTGCCTCTCTGGTTAAATTTCTCTCAAGTTGGCAAACCTTTTCTATAAATGCGCAGATCTCTGTTGCAGCTACTCAATTTTGCCACTGAAACCCCAAAGCAGGCAGGGACAATATGTAAATGAAAACTAGGTGGCTGTATTCCAACAACATCCCCCGAATGTTGGCCAGATGTGCCCAGGTATAGGCCATAGTTTGCTGATCCCAGCTCCAGAGATTCATACCACTCTTTCCATCTTTGGAGAACTAATCAATTTCTCTTCAGAAGTCATGCTATAAACTTCTTTGTAACCAAGAAGACAATTAAGCAAGTTGAAAGAGGAAAGGAAGTCACGAAGAGGGAATACTGGAAATTTTAAATGTTGTAGATACAATCTTGTCAGCTATTAGCAGAGGGTGAGGTTCAGGGGCAGTACTCTGCTAACTTGCCAACAGTCTCACCTGATGAACTCACATCTGGGACAAACAGAAATCAGAGTAAACAGTTAAGAGTCTTCAGAAGTTAATATGACAGATGTTTATAAATGACCTCTGTTACTTTTGTCTACCTTGACTTTAGTTGGGGATTTGGGGTATGAGTAATAGTCTCTAAGACGTCACTGCAGATGAAAAAAATCAAACAAACATTCTATGGAAAAGGTGAACTTCTGAATAATTTATGTTTAAAAAAAAAAGTAAGACTGCCACCTCATTCTTAATTAAATAGAAGTGATGGATTAACTCAAAATCTTCATAAATCTGTCTCAAATTCACAACCAACTTCTACAATCTGTAATAAATGAGGCACACTCAGAAAAACAAATTTCAATTCCTGTCAATTAATACACTCCCCAACTTCACTTCAGGAAATGCAACTTTTCAGAGTAAGCTTATCTGTGCCTCTTGACTCCATAGGAAACGCAATGTTAACTTCTTCTCCAATCACTATATTAGATGACAGAAGCACTAGATAAAACAAGATTAACAATAATTATCCACTGCTCATAGGAGAAGTAAGCTCAGAATTGATCTCCACCTTTAGTGTTCTTCTTGGTCAGAATGATATAATTTGTTTTGGCAAAAGGAAGAGGTTCTTTAAAAGTGGAAGTGGGAGTAGGACAAAAGGTGACAAATTAAACACATTAGTCGAAGACTGCTAAGGCCTCATTTTTCAGAGCAAAGGAATATCTGGTGCTTAACTGACAGAAACTAATAATCACTCTGTCGTTTTCAGACGAAGCTAGAATGAGAGAGGTTAGCCAATCCCTGCTGATTCACACAAACATTTGCTTCCTGAACTTAGGGAAAAATCAACTTTGAGGAATGTGTCTTCTGTAAAGACAGTCCTGGAGGGCAGCCTGTCATCTAACCAGCCGCCAAATGAAGACAAGAGCTCAAGAGCACACTTGTTTTCCCGTCTGGCTCTCCCGCCCTGTGCTCAGTTGCTTCAGTCGTGTCCGACTCTGCAAGCCAATCACCTGTAGCCCACCAGGCTTCTCTGCCCAGGAGATTCACCAGCAAATACTGGAGTGGGCTGCCATGCCCTCCTCCAGGGGATCTTTTCAACCCAGGGATCAAACCAGTGTCTCCTGCATTGCAGGTGGATTCTTCACTGCTGAGCCACCAGGGAAGCCCCTCTCCTACCCTAATCGGTAAAAAATAAAAAACAAAACGAAGTAACCTGTTGATTTTGCCTGTCATTTATGGTGTTCAACCTTTTAAAAAACTGAAATCCATGAATACCATTGGGTTTAATAAAACTCTGGCTTTTTTGAATAATGCAGGTGGGTAAAAGGTATTGTTAACCAAGAGACATCAGGCTGCCATGCTTCAAAGGCATAGACTATTAATATTAGTAACAGTGATGACAATGATAGCTTATAGAAAATAAATTTTAATTATTGAAAAAGTTCAAAATAATTTACAGTTCATATTTGAAATAAATTACACTGTTTTCTGTAATAGATTTACCCTTACAATAATATACTATTGATACTCTGGCGAACAGCAAAATTATTTTTACATTCCTTGACTTAAAGCAGGTTGTTAGGTAAGCTGCCAAAGGGAGACCTTTCTAAAACAATCTATGAAGCCAATAACAAGCGCTAAGGGCTCACATATTTTTCAAATATATATTATATTCAACTTACAATAGTAGGAACAACTATTATATAGATGGAGACAGACAGATACTGTTGATTGCCTTTTCAAATCCGTTACTCTCTATCTCTTCTGTTTACTTGCTAACAAGAAACTAATTTTTATACCTAGTGTTCAAATGTTTGAGAGGCGAATCCTCAGCTCCAGGATATAAATTAAATTAGTCTTGGACCCACTCTTTCTGCCAGTCACTACTTCAGACACTCAGTTCAGTTCAGTTTAGTCGCTCAGTCGTGTCCGACTCTTTGCGACCCCATGAATCGCAGCACGCCAGGCCTCCCTGTTCATTACCATCTCTCGGAGTTCACTCAGACTCACATCCATCGAGTCCGTGATGCCATCCAGCCATCTCATCCTCGGTCATCCCCTTCTCCTCCTGCCCCCAATCCCTCCCAGCATCAGAGTCCTTTCCAGTGAGTCAACTCTTCGCATGAGGTGGCCAAAGTACTGGAGTTTCAGCTTTAGCATCATTCCTTCCAAAGAAATCCCAGGGCTGATCTCCTTCAGAATGC
>SJYT01048957.1:221231-237902 GCA_006410635.1 Cephalophus harveyi
GGATGTTGGCAATTTGATCTCTGGTTCCTCTGCCTTTTCTAAAACCAGCTTGAACATCAGGGAGTTCACAGTTCACGTTATTGCCTGTCTCTTATACACATCTGATGGGACCAGATGCCATGATCTTCGTTTTCTGAATGTTGAGCTTTAAGCCAACTTTTTCGCTCTCCTCTTTCACTTTCATCAAGAGGCTTTTTAGTTCCTCTTCACTTTCTGCCATAAGGGTGGTGTCATCTGCATATCTGAGGTGATTGATATTTCTCCCGGCAATCTTGATTCCAGCTTGTGTTTCTTCCAGTCCAGCGTTTCTCATGATGTACTCTGCATAGAAGTTAAATGTGGCAAAAGTGTGGTCAACAGGATGCAAAATCTGCTGAATTACTTCTAATTAAGTTCTTCTTTGCTCTTAAGAAGAGACATACCAGAAGACCTGGAAGGATGTAAAGTCTGGAGCAGCAGCAGCAATATTGTGACAACAAGCAATGTTTGCTGACTCGCTAATGGTGGCAGAGCAGAAAGATGACCAGAACATGTGTTCTGGTGGTGTTGCTGAGATGCTGAACTGGTCAACTCTAGCAACTTATTAGGTGAATCAATAAGACCACTTACTGTTTCAGCCACTTTCAATTGGGTGCTCAGTTACGTGCAGCTAAAAGTATAGGATGGAGAAGGTGATGGCACCCCACTCCAGTACTCTTGCCTGGAAAATCCCATGGACGGAGGAGCCTGGTAAACTGCAGTTCGTGAGGTCGCTAAGACCTCACGACTGAGCGACTTCATTTTCACTTTTCACTTTCATGCTTTGGATAAGGAAATGGCAACCTACCCCAGTGTTCTTGCCTGGAGAATCCCAGGGACGGGGGAGCCTGGTGGGCTGCCGTCTATGGGGTTGCACAGAGTCGGACACGACTGAAGCAACTTAGCAGCAGCAGCAGCAGCAGCAAAATTATAGGAGCTGATGCAATCATAATGACCATATTAGAGATGAGGAAATCAGTTCAGAGAAATTCAGTAGGCAAGGCCAGTAAATATTTGGCACAATCTAGAACACACAGACTAGAATGTATTGCTTTTCTTTGACAAATGCTATTTAAGTACCCACTGTGTGTGAAGCACTAAGTATATACTGGATTTTAAGGATGAAAAAAAACAAAAACCCACACTACTTAGGGACTCACAATCTAGGAGGGAGATAAACATACAAACAATTAATGAAATGTGATAAAAACAAGAGAGCAAGGAACTATCAATTCACAAGAGAACACATTTAACAATGCCAGGAGATTTTAGGGTGGGTATATCTTGGAATATGACAATCTTTTATTTCAGTGATATAAAATTTTAAAAGACAACTTACTGTGACTCTCTATATTTTAGTTTTTAAGAAAAACTTCCAACAGACACAATCTCATAAACATTATGTTGAACAAAGTAAGCCAGAAAGAAAACAGAATACTTTATTTTATTTCATATAGGCAAAATTAATCTAAGCTGTTAGAAGTCACAATAGTGGAGGTGGGTAGTGAACTGAAGAAAGCACATAACATTTTCTGTGGCTATGGTAATGTTCTGATACTGATATGGGTGCTAGTTACCTGGGTATTTCAGTTTGTAAAAATACATTGGAGCCATATGCACATACCTATAGAGTGTATATATATATATACATACACATACATATATATATGGGGGTGTGTAATTTTTGTATTTATATTATACTTCAATATTTTAAAAAATTAGAAAAGAATATACAAAAAATAAATCATCAAAAATACATGCATACAAACAAGATTTTTAACTATTTTTTATTTTAAATAATGAATCATATTGTAGATCTGTTTCAGAATTTATTTTTTTCACCTTCTATTCATCTTTCTAACCAGTTAAGCACCTCATAATATGCATATATAGCTCCTGTATATTACTTGCTAATTGTACCCTGATTTATTTGTAGTTACTTTCAGTTTTTATTACTGAACTATTACTGAACTACAATGCCCTGAATATTAGCTTACTGGGTCAAAGGGCAGATGGTGACTCCAGGTTTGCACTAAGCAAAGAAGATGAGAAAGAACATTCCAGGTCAAATAAAAACAGAGCATTTCCAAGAAAATTTAAGTATGCAGCGAGTCTGGAGGAAAAGGTATGTATAAATTAGGTAGAGAGCCAGCCATGGGTGAGATTATGAGGGGTTTCTGAGAAATCATAAGGCATTTTGACTTTTCCCTAGAGTACAAGAGAAGGTGAGCTACTGACTGAAGGATCTCAAGCAGGAAAGCAACATTCAAGAGTTTGACTTTAGATCAGCCTGAAAATAGTGAAAAGGTTGAATCAAAAAACATAGTAACTGGATGCAAGGTAATACCACGGAAAGGGCACTAGGAAGGTACGGGTGGGAATATTGAGGAGCCTGAATAAACAGGACTTTGTAATCATGGATGAGACAGAGAAAGAACTTCATAATCATTTCCAAGTTTCTGCTTGGCTACTGGAGGAATAGGGTATCATTAGCCACAAAGGGAAAGGAGGAGAAGGAGGATGAGACAGTTGGATGGCCTTACCAACACAGTGGACAGAAGTCTGAGCAAACTCTGGGAGGTAGTGAAGGACAGGGAAGCCTGGTGTGCTGCAGTCCATGGGGTCGCAAAGAGTCGGACATGACTTAGTGCCTGAACAACAACAACAAGAAGTTGAAGAGGGGTGGATACTGAGATCTGTTTGGAGAAGACAGAGCTTTGGGACATCCAGTAGGAAGAAGCTGAAAATACGTATCTGTCCGGAGGTCAGGAAAGAGAGCAGAAGACAAATAAACATTTGGAGGTCAGTGGCATTCAGTAGTGGTTTAAGGCAGGATATCACCCACCAGGGGAAAAAATAGGAAAAGATGAAAAGGATAAAATACCATGGAATATTAGTTTTTAAAGGGCAGACTGAGGAAGAACTGTTTGAGAAGGAAACTGAGCAAGTTCATTCAAAGATGTAAAAGGAGACCAGGAAACGAAGGTTCTTGGTTCCCTGAAGAAGACTGACAAATGTCATCATTAATATGAAATACTACTTACTTCAAGTAAGAAGAAGTGTGAAAAATTTCCTTTAGATTTGGCAATTATGTCACCAGAAGTTTCAGTGAGCTCAATAAAGTAGAATGAAAATGGAAACTGACTGTAGTGAGGCTGACAAGGACCACAAGATTATAAAAAAGTAACATAAAAAGAGCCTGAGTTGAATAATATTTCATGGTTTACTAAGTTTAATAACAAAGGAATGGGAAGGAGAGAAAGACAAGACAATAGCAGAAAGAAATTATGCAACAAAGGAAGGAATTTTGTTGTTGTTTAAAAAAATACAAGACATGTAAACATGTTTTATAAAGTCAGGGGAAAAAACGTAAAGAGGACTTGGAGAAAGTACAAACAAAGAGGTATGTGACGTAGCAACACTCCAGAAGAGACTGTTTCTAGATATACTGCATTCCTAGATAGCTGGACCCAGGCTCATTTACTAGTTTATACTACTTCACCTCATAAAAGTTTTCCTTTCCTGCAACTAAGATAAAGCTGCTCTGAACTGGAACACAGGTTAATAATGTCAGTGTTCTTTTTTAAAATATATTGAGTGCTTTTAAAGAATTAAGTAGAAAACAATATTGAGAATATTTTTCCACAAAAAAGGGGGAATTGAACTTTATGAATGGAAATCTCCTTTTAATGGTAAAACACCTTAGTATGGAAATCCGACATACTGGGCCACCTTACTAGACTACTAGCTTCTTGAAAGCATAATGAATTACTACATTAAAAAATGCTTGCTACAAATCTACCATGCTAGCCTTGAGGGGTATAAACATGACAAGACACACTCCCTGCCCTGGAGAAGCTTACAAATATATAATTACAATACAACGTAGTAAGTACAAATAAGAGAAGCAGGCACAAACACCAAGGGTACACAGAAGATGGATATTTAACTCCGCCTGGAGGGTAGACAAAAGTTAAGGGAACCTTTCGAGGATCTTTGTTTAAATTGGGTCTTCAGAGGATAAGCAGGAATTTATCAGGCAAAGAGGAAAGACAATTCCAGCTGTAGAAAACAGCATGTGCAAATGCTGTTGGGAGACCAAAAGTATTGAGAGAACCCAGTGAATAAAGGTGAAAACCAAAAACTTACAGGGTATCTATGTATGGCAGGAAAGGATTAAAGAGAGGAGATCAAGAATGAGTTATCAAAGGTGTCAGGAAAAATGAGCTTGCATTTTTTTAGTTCATGACCAATCACAGGTAAGGAACACTATAAAGTGTTCATCCTCAGCATTTCCCATGGGCCTAGCTAGGACCATGCTTTCCACCACTGAAAACTTTCAATAAATGGGTATAGAATAAACAGATGAGTCAGAAACTTAGAATGACAAAGAAATTTGAAGGAAAAAAAAAAACACAGATCCTAGGGAGAAGGGAATAAACTAGAAGGAGCTGCTTATTTAACTTTACTGACATGCAACACCCGATGACAAGATTAAAATTTTCATCTGATTTTTTTTAAGTCACTGCATTTACAAGTACCAAAAATAAATGATTAGGATGACCTGAGAAGAAGATAGCTCAGAAGAAGACGGCTGCACTCGGTACAAGTCACCAAACTTACCTGATTTTCCTCCACCGTATTCAGGTGTCCTACAATAACATGACACGGTATTATTAAAATACGAGTTCCTTCCACAAGCTTTTCTATCTTAAATAATCAAATCATTGACCAGCAGGTTGCAACTTCTGGCCAAAGAGACAACTGAACTCTGAGAATAAAGATTAAAAAGAACCAGGAGACAATGCAGCACTGGGAACCAGAGCCACATCACACACATACGACCTCCTAGTCTTGAGAAACTTGATGTTCTTGTCCTGTATTTCTGAGCCCTTCATTCATCTCATCTTCGCTGAATACAAGCCAAAAGGATTTCACCAGGAAAATTTTGAAATAATACACTTCCTATATTTGAAGAAAGGGAGAAATAACCGATGTACACAAGAGGCAGTAAAACCAACAAATAGCTGGACTAATGGTTTCACATAAATATTTAAAAGGAGGGATGAACTAGTTAAGTCGTAGGAACTCCTAAATTTTGGATGAAGATGAGGTCAGATTCCCATCTAATTCAAGGATCTCTAAGAAAACGACCTTAAATTCTAATACAACATGTCAATCACATTAGTTTGGATGTGGATGAGACAGGGTGACTTTCTATGGTTACTGGTATCAGAGGCTAAAGACAGTCATGTGTCAGGTTACCAATATGAGACTACAAGAAACAATTTACTTACATGACTCCAAGGCAATGAAGCTTAAAGGCAATGTAATTATTGTGCCTAATGTCCTATTTCAAAAAATATTTGATAGATAAAGGTTCACAGAATAATTTAAGAATATAATTTACTAAATAAAACTGAACAAATAGAAAAGTGATCTGGATTCTAGTCTTGAATCTGACACAATTAATTATGTAAGTCACAAATAGTCCGTGTCCCAGTTTATGTATTATGATGATGTACTCATGACTGAGTTAAATGTGAAATGTTCTAAGCTCCTTTAAAAAGTAGTACTTTACTTATAAGATGAGGGAATTACATATGAGATGATGTAGACCAGCATGACTGAAGCTAACAGTTTCCATTTAAACAGAACTTACCTTCAAAACTACTCAGTGCACTCAACAGATACATGTTCATTAACTCATAAAAGGCAATATTCAAACATTCCATAAATAATGAATTAGATATATTAAATTATTTGAGAGCTCAAAAATCTACCAACAAGTCTGTCATAGAGTAAGAGACAGAATCAAACTCTGCGTCCCCTTCCCGACTCCCCACCCAGCCCACCGTTCACGTCGCCCACTTAGCTTAAATTATGTTGTTCTATGCGTCAGAAACATAATTAGTTATGGCAGGACAGAGATTTCTCTCCCAAAGGCCTCAGAATCCACTTTACTACAATATGTTCAAATTTTAAATGAGAACAGTTTCATGAACAGCAACTATTTATTAAACCTCAGAAGAATGTTTCATCTTCTATTAGGTTAAGTAATCTGTGAGGAAAGGAGACTATAATTTTTACACACAGAGTCAGCATCAAATGCCAAACACTATGAAGGAGTCTACCTCTCTTAAAAGGATTACGAAAAATAGTGGAAAGAGTGAGAGAAAAACCAAAAGGTAATTTTATGGAATGCTATGTAATATGTATACCAGGGACAAGTGGCATGAAAAATATATTTTCAGATAAGCATCAGATACATATTACTCCATCTTCAAAAACTGCACAGTGCTTTCCCCCACCCTGCCCCCTCTCAAGGTATCTCTTAGGGAGAACTTGGTACTTTCACTAATGCTGTTAATCTGATTAGCCTTTTCGGGAGGCTATTTAGAAATAAGTTGTTGTTGAATATTTTAAAAGCTTTTTATACACTTTGACCAAGAGTGGTAGATGGATTATTGCTCTCAACTCTTCATACTTTGTCATAAAATTATACATTCACACCCTTTGTCATATAATTTTGCAAGGCATGACCACACGATTTGTTTTGGCGATTTGTTTTGACAATGCCAGCAGAGGCTTAAAATGTGTTTTGGTAGCCTGGCTTGTGTCTTACACTCCAGTGATAAACCATGACATGGATATGCCCCAGGTAGCTGCTGCCCCCTCATGACGGGCCTCAGAACAAACAAACCTAGAGGAGTCTAACCCAACTGACAGCCTGAGCAAGCCAACTAACCCACAGACTGAAGTAGATGTTCCTGGTCAAGCCAGCGTAGATCAGGAGGATCAACAGACCCAGTGTGAAGCTTAGTGTTGTAATTTAATAAAACACTGGTTTGTTATGCAGAACTGTTATGGCAATAGCTGACCAATACACCCAGTAATCTCACACCTGAGAATGTATCTTGAGGCATTTAGAACAGATTCACATATAAGGGTATTTATCATAACATTTATAAATAACAAAAAACAAAATATCATCAAATAATAGAGTGAATAGTTATGATCAAACCAGACTATTAAATATTTGAAGCTATTAAAAGTTTCATTCTTAAAGAACATTCAAAAATGTATGAAAATGTTCATAGTATTTTAAGCTTTAAAAATATAAAAAGCAAGATGCACCATTTAAAAGAGTATCTACAAGTATAGGAAAAGATCAGGTATATAAAATAATTCACCTAAGAAATATAAATGCCTTTCTGTGCTAAAATATTATTTTATGCTAAATATTATGCTAAATACTATACTTGGAATAAAGAGGTAAGTATGCTCCCTGACTTGTCGAAACAGTCTAGTGAGGACAACAGGTATTAAAAAACAATAACCATATATATGTAATTACAAATTTTGATAAACTATTGTGCAAAAATTGCTAATTATCCCCAGTATTTATTTCCCTCTTCTTGCTCAGTACCAGAGTCCCTGAATTTTATCTGCCCATGGCCATCTGGAATAGACTATACTTCCCAGCTTTCCCTGTTCCTAGTGGGGGCCATGTGACCAAGTTCTGACCAATGGGATCCAACTGGAAGTTGAGACATGAAACTTCCAGTAAACATCCTTAAAAATAAAGGGCTTGTTTTCCCCCTTTTTGCCAGATGGAGCAGCTATTTTGGACTCTGATGTGGAAGCTTCACGCTGAGGATGGCAGAGCACCAGAACAGGAGGAGCTCGGGTTCCCTGGCACTGTGGAACCACTATCACCAGCCTCACTATCCCCACAGAGCTTTCACATGAGACAGACAAAATTCTACCTTGTTTACGCCATTTTCATTTTGGGTTTTCAATCATTCACAGCTGAACCCTAATCCTAAGTGGCATAGCTATGGAAAAATGAAGGGTTTGATGAGAGAGTATAACAGAAACTGTTGGTTTTGACAGGAAGAAGGGGTTTCAGAGATCGGTCCTCTGAGGAAGTAACTTTTAAGCTGCAACCTATCTGATGCCTGGCCAGGAGAGCACCAGGGGAGGGGAGGGGAGGTGGCAAAGCCCTCAAGCCAAGTAGTTTCAAAGATGAAAACCTCAACTGCAATAGGAATGAGCAACAAACTCTGGGATGCAAGACTGCTTCTACTGTAACAATGAATGAATTAGAACTGAAAGCAGAGCGCTAAAGCAGCTAAGTGCATTGGCTCCAATATTAGAATCTCCGCTATGACAAGTAAAAGACCACATATGCATGTCAAAAATGAGAGGGGAGGGGTGCAGAATGAAAACGAATCCTGTTAAAAGAAATTAATAGCTGCTTCCACAATTCAGTATTTCTAGTGTTTAAAATAGTTGGATTCTCTGATTGGAGTGGTTAGAATGTCTTCAGATTTTTAAAGGCTAACTATCCTTGGAAAATATAAGACTTTGGTGTTAAAAATTTTTTTAATAATATTTTCTTGTGTATTTCTGATTTTAAAAAAGAAACATATTTATTGTGGAGAATGCAGCAAATATACATAAGAATATAAAGATGTAAAGATATATTTTTAAAATATAAAGATGATTTACTAGTAAATCATCAGTAAATCATCACTTACCAACAACATTTTATACTGACACCGTTTTTTTACACACACTTACATGCCTATATACTTGTATACACACAATACACACAAATGTGATTGTTAACGCCTATGAAGTTTATGTGCTTTTTCACTTATTTATCTTAAGTGCATCCCTATATCATTAAAATGTTTCTGAAACCATGATTTTAACTGTATTACATATAATTTATTTAGCCAATCAAGTCTGGGCTCAAACGGACTTTAAACTGTCAACCACAAATTAAAGTCCTGTGGGTCAAGAAGATGACTCCAAAAACAGCCATGGGGAGTTTGTATTCAGAAATTTCAAATCACAATTTGAAAGCACTGGTACCATCTAACTAAGAATTCACTGAAATTCACTGAATTTTAGCCATGAAGAGTGTTTAATAAAGACTATATTTTCCCAAATGAAGTGCATTATTTTGTAATTGGTCTTGAGAAAGAAATAAGTACCAAAGATTGAAGTAGCAATAACAAATAAGAACTAATAAGTGCCACTATATGAATTAGTGACTATCTGCAATGTTTTATTTTTTTAATAAAGCAAAATAAGAGAACATATGCATTTATTACTTCTATAATTAAATTTTCAAGTGGGTTTAAAAAAATGAATATGGAAAAATGCATATAGAAAAAGAATGGAAACAGATATGACAAAGGGTTAATAACTTAATTTTGGAATATGACATTCTTTGAACCTTTGTTTTTAAATTTCACAACCAATAAATTAATATTAAATTAAGGTATTAAGTCATGTGAGTGAGATAATTCAGATTTCAGTTATTAAAGTGGAAGGAATATCAGTAAGTTTTGCCAGAGGCTAAGCGGATCTTTTGAGAAGGAAAAACGAAAAGCTGAGTACACAGCATTAGGAGTTTGCTCTAAAATAAAACTATTTTAAACAAAATATCATAAGTCTGAGGAAGGACCAGCTTTTGAACGTCATAGCTGTGCTTCCTTCAAGTACTATCCCACCTAAAAAACGACAGAGTTTCTGTTTTATCAAAAATGTTCTTCCAATAGTTAAGCAAATATTTTAGAAACGGCAAGATTGCATTTTAATTTCTTACACTGGTTTTCTTTACTTTGTAAACCGAAGGTTTTCCTGATGCTACACCCATTTTTAAACTTCTAGTTTCTAATACCAAAACTTAGTTCAGAAGACAGAGTTTGCCACTTGATGAACCATCTCACTAAACATAAATGGTTGCAATGTTCTATTAAGTGAGGTCTCTAGCAGAAAAAAAATTAGAAAGTTACAGAAATAAACCAAATGTTTACATCAGTTCTCACAATGGTTTCAAATAAATGTAAATTTTTTACAATCATCCCATTTTCCCCAAATGTAGTCTTAGGTTATCTTAACTTTGTGACAGCATCCCCCATCCCCTACTCCACAATCAGTTCTCACCTTCTTTCTCTGACAGAACACGTGAGTTTTTCAGCAAAAATGACTCATTCATTGGCATCTTGTCAAAAAAAAAAAAAACCCTGAAACTTTAAGAAGGCTCAGCACTAAAAGAATTCTAAAACTAGAACATTTCACTAACACACATCATTTTAACTTCAGAGAACTGAATCACTTTCAGAGTCAAATACATCTAATGAACGCTGTTTATATTTTTCCTTACAAATTGGTCTCCACCATGCTACGTACTCAAAATTTTAGTTTGGCAATTCCCTAATCTAAAATACCTCTTGTCTCTGAAGAAGATAAGACAGAGGAATGTAGAAACATTAGAATAAGAGGTGGGGGAAGCAATTGTTCACGCAGCTTGGAAAAAGATTCTATTCTGAAACATTAATGACTCACATTTATTCCACACAGTTCTCAAAATGTATTTCTCCCATTAGTTAAATGAAAACACAATACAATACATAATATAATGCAATCAGAAATCTCCAGGAATAAATTACTCTCATTGCTATTATTTCACTAAATAAAAGTTTAAAAAATATAACACAAAAATCAATTATTGAGAACTATATAACTAGAAATCTTCAGTAAGCATGAACTATCAATTGAAAGTCACCTTATCGTTTTGGTTCACACATTCACCTACTCCAAAACCGTGCCTTTTAACCAGAGGGAGAATGGTAGGGAAGGAACAAGAAAACAAATGCTTTGTCAGATTACCACAGATGTTTACTCATAGCTCTGTCCATTGTCACACTCCACCTGGTGGCAGGAGCTGCATGAATTGGTGAAGTGGAGGCTATTATACAAGAAATGCCAGAGAACACTTGCTAGATGTACTTGGGGAAGAAAGCAAGATGTTCTCTATTTTGGTCCTACACAGAATATATCTAACAAGCCTCCACCAAAGTTTTTCTTCACATAATAGTAGGTCAATATCTAATAAAGATTAACATAAAGGAATGAAAATAATCAGAATGGGAGACCTACATTTATAGCAATCTACTTAAAACATTCTCCACGGTAAGTTAAACGTCATCTCAAGCCTTTAATACAGGTAGCAGGCACATCCAGCAACTTTAAGATTCTCTGTCACACACTCTCACTAACATTCTTTGCCCCCATCATCTACGGGTAAACTATGGAGCTTAATTAACACAGTCAACAGCAGCTTTGCCACACGGCTGTTAGATATTTGCCACTAACATATACTCATGGGATACTCTAGAGACTGATTTCAACTGAAAATAAAAATAGATAAACAGCGCTCAAAAAAAATTAAAACTGAGTCTGGCTGCCCACACTTATTTTCACACATGAAGAAAAATAGCAGTTCTCCTAGAAGCCTTGAGCAGACATATCTTTAGAACACAATGTTAAAAATATGCCCCCCTCCTCTCTCCCCTACCTGTTTCTCACTCAAAGCTGTGATTTTGGCTTGGAGTTCATGAAGCTGTTTCTTTAAATCAGCATTCTGATTGGAAAGAAAAAATATCTGTGAGGAAGATATTTCATTTGTTAACAGGATAGTAGCAAGGAGACTTAATGCATACTGTATTACAAATGATGAAGCAACCTTAAAGCATTTAGCCAATAATATTTGTCATGCATTAAACTGTAGTCATGTTACCAATACCTAGTACATAGATCCTAAATGTAGGTTGCTAACACAAGGACAGGGGTAAATTCCTTTGTGATTATTTCAAATTAAAAGATATTTTATATTTTAGCATTTTGTAGTGTAATAGTACTCCTTTCTACTAAAATAGCTATTCTTCATAAGTAACAGCTGACAGAAACCCTAAAGTTCCACTCATCAGACAAAAGCAAAAAAATGGAATTTATAAGGATGAACAAACTGGATGCTTAATAGCATTATCAATAAAAAGAGGTTTTTCTCTGCTTGCCCTCTCCCTTATTTAGGAGAGTACATTTGTTATTTTAGCCTAGATTTGAAAAGCTGTCAGTGCTGCAACTGCCTTAACACTACATCATTCAAATTAACATACTGACTACCAGGGCAACTTCTCAGTTCTAAAATGTTAGGAATCAAAAAAGAATACTATTTTAAATGAGATACACTGAGCATGCTTGCCTTTTACTCACGTGGGAGAAAAATCCAAAATTAAAGTTTTCAAAAGCTTAATGTAACAAGATAGCCTACTTACTAGCAGACTGAATACCACCCCAAAGAGAGACTACTTTTCCTTTTTCATTTCTCATGAAATTCTTTCAGTTCACTCTACCTGATCTTCTGACAGGGTCGCAGGATACATCCTCCCTTCATGTTTACTCCATGAGGTCTTTTTTGTGACAGTGTGTAATATAAGGCCTCTCTAATGAGATCACTCACAAGACTGTCCAGCAACTTACTGCCCCCTCAGATTCTCCACATTAAGATTGCTCTGTTATATAACTCCCAGCTATGTCAGAAATGTTACAGTTTTCTAATAATATTTCAGTTGCTGATAATATAGGTTACCATATTAAATATAAAAGAATCTATTCATTGATCTACTGCTACTTGGTTCCCTAAACCTAATTTAAACTATAGTATATTTTTAAAAATTAAAATGGAGAAACTTCTCAAAGAAGTTGGGCTGTCAAACAGGAGTTAAGTGGCTATCAATGCCAGCTCAGAATCAATGGATTGTGTTAAAAATACAATAGTTAAGCAGCTAGGGGCTAAATTTGTAGAAATGAATACTATGTCCCACTTCTAAAAATCAATCTGCCTCAGCACCATTCTTTAATCCAAGAATCTATTTTACATAACTTTACAATGAGGCATGTATGGTGTGCTTAACAAGCTAAAAAAAAATGTGTGTGGGTCTAGGTGTTCTGTGAACAGATTATGAGTAAACAAATGCAAGGGAGAAATCTTGAGAATGTCTGATACTTTGACCCCATACTTATGGCCCACTATCTAATTGCTGCAAAAGAGACATTGCCTGAACAATAAATATATTAACAGTAATTAAAGACAAGGTAAGTTTTTAGGAAAATTTCTCTTCAGGAATAGGGAATAAAATACCTGAGCCAAAAATTCCTATGAGACATTAAAGAAAACGTAATACTTGATGGATTACTGTATTAACACAAGGTTCTTCAAAACCTTCCTTAAGGGCTCTTTCAAAAAGAATTTTCTTAATGCTTTTAAAAAATTATTCTAAAATTCTACTCTAAACAGTGAGATTAAGCATTTAAATGTTCTATACTATAAACTATAAGAAAGTAAAAAATGGTTCTGGGCTATGTTCAGTAATTTTGAGAAAGCTTCACAAACTCTGATTTCAAGTAAGCGGGCTTGTGGAAACTAAATTTAAGCTAAGTATTTAATATACGTATTAACTCTCAATTTTTTCCCAAAATACTCAGAGTAATTAACTTAAAAGCAAAATAACAGTAACAAAGATAAAATAATAGCTATATTATAACAGAATGACTGGATTTTTCTTAATTCTAAAAACATGAAGACAAATGTGCTTAAAAAAACCTGCTATAGAGATGAAATAGTTTTTAAAATCTAAGTAACATCTATATTTTAGTATTTTACAGTAACTTTATCTTAAATTGTTTTAAAAATTAAATGAATAAAAGTAGTATTTTACCTGTGGATCCTGCTTCATTTGAGCAACTAGTTTCTGATAATAAAAAGAGAAAAAGAGCCATCAGTTTTACATATTAACTCAATGTCACTAAGCAGGCTTGGCCTCCAAAATCTAAAGTTTTAAGTCCACACAGACATACACACACACACACAAAACAAGCAATACCATAATCAGAACAGACCAAAAGCTTCTGTGATCCATGTAAAAGATTAATGAAACACTCTCTTAATAATTAAAAAAAATTTATAAAACAAACTATTGCTTTATATTTGAAATAAAGAGCTTCCTGCTTTTAAACAAATCTGGGAGATGGGATGGGGGAAAGGAGCTTTTAAAAGACAACTTAAACTAACAGAATGCTTCAAAAGTCAAATGCCCCTTGAAAATGTTGTCATTTTGTCTAGAGTCCCAAATAAGGCCTAGGAAGAAGCTGATCTCATACAAAAACAGACCTGTTTGTATACAGCAAACAGACTTGGCAAGTCAGTTGGTTTGGTTCACAGAAGAAGCCTAGTGTAAGATGTGACCCTGCCACTGTCCCCTCTGTCGGGGAGGGAAGGTACCCAGTGGAGCAATGATGCTAGTACTTGAGAGCGAGGAAGTGAAGAACAGTAATGCAAAATTCGACCTACCTGGGGTTCCTGGGTGAAGAGAGTTCTACCAGAATACTGAACGGAAAGACCTTAACTAAGGAAAACCTAAGTCCAAAAAATGAAAAAGGAAAATGGATGTCGACTGACCTACCCAACTTCTAAAAGCATCACTGCCCAAAGGTAACAATAACCATGGAGAGAAGAAATTGAAGCATAAAGGAATATCAGAAGACTGATTCCTGAAAGTATCTGGGAATAAGCTGTTCTCCAAGTGATTTTTTTCATATAACTGAAAATTCTATGCCTCTCTTTGGGTGACAAGACACATTTAAAGTTTTTAAGTCATAAAATAAAAACTTTCTAAAATATATACTTATCCACCTTATTAAGTAAAAAAAAAAAAAAGTCAGCATTTAATGATATTTAATGATAGAGACATGATTACATCAATACACTATTCTGCAAACAATACAATAAGGTCCTTAAATAAAGACCCCAAATTGGTATGTTCTAAAGAGTCCTTTCAGTTTTTTCATCTACTCCTTAAGGTCAAACAGGCAGCTACCAAATATTGCTACTATCACTATGCCTCCCTCTAAGAGCCCCTGAGCCATAATTCAAATTTGCTACTTTTGATCTGCTTTGTGATATGCTCAATGAACTAATTCTAAGATGAGCAAATATCCTAAGAAATCCCCCTTGAGTAAAACGTACAATCTTTGGTGAGTGACTTTTGACATTTCTTCTAGCTTGTCAAAAGCCTTACATTAGGTGCTAAGACACAGTCTGGATAGCTAAGATTGCCAACCATGTGACCTCCAAATACACAAGGTATATTTTACTATACTCTACTTCAAATATGACAGTGGTTAACTCTTCTATATCCTGGTCTTAATCTACAAAATAGTAGTAACATACATTCCAAGAGTTCAAGGATATAAAATTACGAAGTTTTATACATATACATTTTTACTAATGCAGCTTAAAGGCTAGTCACATTCTTCAATTAAAAAAAGCCCTTGGTCTTCCTTTCTGATTTGGTACCAGAGACTGGAGTACTACAATAAAGTTGCCTTTTTAAAATTGAAAAAAGTTTTCCTCCATGACACTGGAATTTAAAAACTGACCAGCAAACTCAGTCTCCACCTCTGGAGGAAATAAATAAGCCAACTTTTCTACCTACAATCACTCAAGCTTCATTTTAGACCATTACAGGCAGGACAGAAAAGCTGGGCAATTCAAACATTCAAATCCCCAATGACTTTAAGGTGACATTGTGTGTTATCAAAATTGTTACTTTCTAATTCAAGAATGCAGCAGTTTTTCATGAGGATATAGTTTATGCCAAAGGTTGGCAAACTACAACCCATAGGCAAATCTGGCTTACCACCTGTTCCTACAAATAAAGTTTTACTGGGACACAGCCACACCCATTCACTTATATACTATCTATGACTGCTTTGTCCATACAGCATCAGAGAAAAGCGGTTGACAGAGACCATAAATGATTCCCAAAGTGTAAAATACTTTACCATCTGGCCCTTTGCAGAAAGTTTGCTAATCTCTGCTTTATACTATTCTCTGTTACATGTAGAGTAAATACTCCAGAAGTTTAAACATAACTTGCATCAAATCCACATAGGAATATTCAAAAAGGTAATTTCTCAAAGAAAGATGAGATGCCCATCACAGGCCGTTACTCTTTAAACATTCATTCAACATCAACCATGTGCATGTCGCTACTTTTTAAATCATTTCCCTGTTCAACAAGAACAAAAGTATATTTCTACCACAGCGATACTAGGTAGCTTCATAAACACACTTTCTGTCCAGTAAGCTCATTTTCAGCCCCAGTTTCATTCCCTAAGTGGAAATGATGAAGGGGTGGCTTCTACCCCAAAATTTAGTCAAACGTACAATCTGGCTTTGGCCTCGGCCTAATAGCCAGTGCCTATTTTGACGTCATTTCTGGCATCCCTGAGTTTCTCATGATCATGTAGGTTAACATGTACCCAATCAGAATAACAGCATCAGATTTACATCAAGGCGTGTCATTTGTATTTCCTGTTAATACTTATTTTTTAGGGGAGGGCTGTATGTCACAGCATGTGGGATCTTAGTTCCCAGACCAGGGATCCAATCCATGTCCCCTGCATTGGAATGCAGAATCTTAACCACTGAACTGCCAGCAAAGTCCCTACTTGTAAGTACTTAAATTTTTTTCTAATAGGAAAGGATTCTAAATGTAACTCAAATGAAATATCTTACATTCTATATAAGTTAAAATACTATCAACCAATGTTGATAAACATAAATAAATGTTTATTAACATACAAAGTGCTGTATTAACAGTTAACGAAGAATTAATTTTATGCTAAAAATAGTTAAATACAAAGGAAAATAATGTGAATATTAAGTGATAACTTCAGAGGAATATTTTATTCCTTTTGAGGCAATAAATGTAATTTTAAAATTTAAAT
>SJYT01048957.1:238032-275070 GCA_006410635.1 Cephalophus harveyi
TTTTTTAAAAAAACACATTCAGTATATGGAAAAAATATTTTTAGTTCTTTTGCTTAGAAGTCAGGGTTTTTAAAATTCTCAAAAATATTATCAATAAGTTTGTTGAGTACTGTTATAAGGCAAATAACATGATTCTTGGACAACTGACTGAAAAAATGATTAAAAACTGTACTGAAAATCAGAGACAGCAGGTTGTTTACTAATTGAGCCATTACTTAATAACATGTGGGAGAAGCCATGAATGAAACATACCTGGTGAACCTGAATTTCCACTTTAAGAGCCTCCTGTAGAGTCTGCAACTCCATCCTCTACCTTCTCCACTTTTTCTATGTATGCTAATTCTACAGTTTCTTCAGCCTTTGTTTAAAATAACAAACTCCTCTTCTCACTGCAGCTGTAGAGATCATAAAATGTTTGGGATCATTATATTGGTTATAAAGGAAACATACATGCTAGATAAAATAAATTACATTAGGCAAAAAATTAGCCAACTAAACAAACTTTCCCCAAACAGATTTCTTTCCAAAATGAGTAGATTTGTACTAATTGGTACCAAAACTTTGAGTTTTATTCTGTGAGCATTCCTCTACAAAACACTTCAAATAAGTAAGACATGAAAAAAAAAGTGTTTAATTTGGTCATGAAAACATCCAAGCACTTACTACGTGCTCAGCACCACGTAAGATACTACTTTCTGAGGACACAGAGCTGAACAAGACCACTTCTGTCCTAGATGGGTCAGGAGACAAGAGGAGGAGAGGACAGCTGTCCAGGACACACTGTTCTTGGAAAGAGACACACAACAGCATGGTCATACATTTTTAACTATCACACAGAGTGAACTGGAGAGCTCAGGATCTCTCGGAAGTTAAAGAAGGCCAGAGTACTCTCACTTGGATGGACTTTCACAGTATTCAAAAAAATAAACTCAAAATAGGGGAATTCTGATATAAAGGTTTACATTTAACAAATTAATACTTAACCACATTACAATGGAACTCTGCTTTCCACAAAGTTATGACAGAGATGTTAAAAAATAAATCTATCGTGCACAACAAATGAGGTGGGTCTATACAACAGAACAGACTCTTCACCTTTATAACACCACCTTCTTTTCCAGCTTTGGCTTTGGCCACGTATAACTACACATGGAGACAAAGTCAAAAGTCTAGATTAGTGAATGTGAACCTTCTGCTCTGCTCACCACTACTGCAACTTAACTCCATAGCTAACTTTTCTTTCTTTTCTTTTTTCTTGAATGTGGCCTTAGACATGATTTCAGGTACTCTCCCCAAAGTAAAAGTTTAACTGAATAAATATATATATATAACTTGTAGTTAGAGCAGCTTTTCAGCATCTTTACAAACTGAGAAAGGGGACAATCAAGAAGTTAGAATAACTGCTACTCCTATGCTAATTCAATGAGACTCATAATCTTTAAACCTTCTAAAAACTATTTATCTATGGATAAAATTCATAGTTAACTTGAAAGAGTTAGTTGCTCAGTCATGTCAACTCTTGAACTCTATGGACTGTAGTCCGCCAGGCTCCTCTGTCCATGGGATTCTCCAGGCAAGAAAACTGGAGTGGACAGCCATGCCCTTCTTCAGGGCAGGGATCAAACCTGGGTCTCCTGCATTGTAGGCAAATTCTTTACCACCTGAGCCACCAGGGAAGCCCCACAGTCAACCTAAGTTTTCTTAAAACTTCTTTAAAACCTGATTTAACAAAGTTATAATGAAGTCATTAACTTCAGGCTGTATTCGTGTGAGTATTAGTCTTCATTATATTTGTTTAATCTTACTAGGCTTAAAACATCACTGGCAATCTCTCCCCTAGGGCTTACATACTATGTTATGTAATATCAAAATACTCTAAGCTTTTTTTAAGAAAGCAATACATTTCCAAAGTGTAAAATTTCTTCAAACTTACATTTGTGGAGGCTAGGAAACGATATTATTGTACAGTGATATTGCCCACCAAAAATCTTCATAAAGATAGTATGTTTAGGAGAGGTAATTTGGAAAAGATGATATTGATGAACAAACCCAGGTTTTCCAGATATTAAATCTTTAAAAATTGTTGGAACTACATAAATATCAGAATCATTAAGTTATTGGTTTTAGACCAAGGTTTTTGTTGTCATTTAGATTTACATACTAAAGCAAATGTTACAACTATGCATTCACTATAATTTTGAATGTTAAAATAATCTCCCTACTCAAATTCCTGACTTATGTATTAGAGGTCTTCCTGAAAACAGTACTTAGTTTTAAGCCTATCAGAAAGTATGTCCAAAAATGATTCCCTACCATTTTCATTAAATTAAAATCACCTTGAAGGGTATTTTCAATGACAGAAAAGCCACACTTTATTTTACTGGTAGTTACATATAACATCATAGCTCAACTCAATTCATAAGCTCTAGAAATAAACAGGAATATAAAAACATGAAGAATTTACAGTATACACAAACAAAGGGTTAACATAATTTATACAGTTACAGTGTGTTTACGGACTAATTACAAATTAATTTTTCAAAAGCTATGAAAAAGCAATTCACAGAAGAATAAATAAGAATGATCAACACACAAAAAAAATCTATTTTCAAGAGAGTCATGTAAATATAAACTTAAGACACATTTTTGTCAAACTGACAAAGATGTGCAAAAATAGTAATACTCTGAGCTGTCTAGAGTTTGCATCAGGTGGCACTTTTATAATTTGCTATTAGTTATATCTGGTGGTAGCACTGAGGGTTATTTACTTTCTTCTTTTCAGAGTATCAATATTCTCAAAATTTTCCATAGAAAATATGTACTTATTTTTATATAACAAAAAATTAACTTAGAATTGCTAGATAAAACATCAGAAAAATTTATACTGACGAAACACAACATTTGGAACAGAGTAAGTAAAGCCAGGGTTTAACCTGGAGGTTCTAAATGTCAAAGAGTGCCTCACAGGATAAGAAGCTTGCAACTCAAGTTAATGAGGAGCTGACAGCTTTTACTTCCTTCATCAGACTGTTGTCTGCTTATTAGAGACACACAAAGGCAAGAAATTTTATTTGGCAAGGACTCTAAAGGCCAATTACTCATTTTATTTCAAGATAAAACTGAAGGGTTAAAAAAGGTAGTGACTTATTATAGAAAAATATATGAAGGATTAGAAGATTCATTTAATATATTTCTTTTTCACAGAAGCCTCTTTCTGCATTCTTAAGAGACTGATTTCTGCCTAAAGAACAAGTTATATACATATATATTCAGAACCTACAAAAAACAATACAAGCACATGTTGAATCCTTTTAAAAAATACTTTGGGGGCTTAGACAGTGCATGCAGCCATCATGTGGTGACCATTTGGGGGCAGTTCCTAGTATTATAAAGTAATATAGAAGGTAATATAAAGTATTATAAAGAAGGCAAAATTTATAAAAAGATGATTTATCATATTTTGACAAATTCTAATAAATTATAAATAACAAATCCACTTCTGCAAGGTAAATATGAAGAGACTTAGAAAATAATTTACTGAGGTACAAAGCCTTTTGCCGCCCATCAGTTCTAAGTACTACCACCAGAGAAGGCAAGTGCTTAGCACAAAATACCAACATTCACTATACTCAAGACTGTATGTGTCAAACCACGAGGACACCTAATGGCCTCCCACATTCAAATTACAAAAAACATAAATAAAAACTCCACAAACCAAACAAATAAGCAAACAAACAAAATAACCAAATCTCACTTAAAAAAAAAAAAAAAACAACGGCAGATATAGTGTCTAAAAAGAACATTCACTGTTTCAAAAAAAAAAAAAAAACACCTGATTCCATTTACTCACTGTGTAACCACTCTCAGCTTTAGGTTTGTTGGCTTATAAATAAGAAAAAGGGGAACAGACAGAATCATCTGTTTCACAAAACTATTATGAGGTTTAAATTAGGTGAAGTTATATGAAAAGCCATTTGTAAACTGTAAAGTTCTATGCTTTTCTTAACATACTTAACTCATACACACAAACTTTTGTATAAACTTCTCAACACGGTATATTTCTGAAAAGAGTATGTAAGCTTTCTTATTTCCAACTTCTCTAAGAAAGGGATTCTAACCATTTTCCTGGTTACAGTTCTGCTTGGAGATGTATGACTGCTAGATCTTTCATAATGATTCTAATAATGCATTGATGCTACAACTCTGAATTTATTACCAAAATTACTGCTCTGTTCTTGAATTGATATAAATCTTTTCCCAATCAAAACTCATTGCATCAACCAAGTTTACTTAACTACAGTAAGTCTGTAATACATTGTGCCCCCAGACTGAATTCCTTAAAAATGAACAGCTCAGGGTTCTCTGTACCATGTATCTCCTTGGTATATGACTCCATTTTTGATCTATACTCTCAAAATAGTGTTTCAAGTATGCTTAATTTTTTTAAATATGAAAAAGTAGAGTCTTATAGATCTATGTATCCTTACTTGTCTCATGCTTATTACTAAAATACTAAAAATTAAATTACCACAATACGGAAATAGCTCCTCTGTCCACAGAATTCCCCAGGCAAGAATACTGGAGCGGGTAGCCATTCCCTTCTCAGGGGATCTTCCCAATTCAGGGATAGAACCTGGATCTCCCACATTGCAGGCAGATTCTTTAGGTTTCAATTTGTACTGAATACTTACTGATTACTATGTATCTAATATGCTAATAGATAAAACATATCTTTAACTTTTAACCGTGCTAAAAATGATCACAAATGTGAAAATTTAATAACTTATGAAAACTAACATTTACTAACATCAATCAATAAGATGACATTAAAAAATATATATAATGTTTATTTTCTTATTTTCATCTGGTACTTCTTTGGTAACACTCCACAGGTGAATAGGAAATGCTACTTCACAAAGAACTTGATGTTGGAGGCTCCATTTTGAATCTGGCAAGGTTACTATGCTCAAGTACTGGTATTACAGGTGTTGACAAACCTGAGCTAGTAAGACTGATGCTTCTTAACCACTGAATTTACACACACACACACAATTCAATTAATGATATCTGAAAGTATGTATGTCTTTGAGTATAAAATATGTATCTTTCCTTTGGTTTCTTGGGTGGAAGGGGGCCAGATCCTTGTTAAAAAGAAAAAAAAAAAAAACAAGGAATACCTGCACAAGTCATACCATTCCAGCACAAGGGAGTGGTATTTTTGGTCGAGTCAGGGTTTCCCCACAGCCCCCTCTTCTGCACACGTCTGCTGCAGTGAGTGTCCTGCCCCACTCCCTACCACCAGTGTTCATTCTAAGACACAGTTTCTACCTCAGCTTCCTGGCTCCAGGCCTGGCAGACACACATACACTCTTTTATCTGCTACTTTTCTTTACGGAAATTAAGCAGGTCTACTAAACGCTTCCCAACTATAGCCAACAACAAGAACGCCGAAGCAAATTCAAAAATGCACAGAAATTCAAAAGGAAGGAGGCTGAAGAGAAGAGTCGTATAAGAGCATAGTGGCAATGAGGTCAAGATTTTAGAAATGGTTGCTGTATTTACCAGAATGCTTTTTAATGATAAATATTTTACTACACAAAGGAGAACACAAGAGAGGATGGTGGTCTTGGTATAACTAATAAGTACTTAGCAGAAGTGGAAATTATGGGAGAGAGATTTCAGATAAATTTAAGGAAGAGCTAAGGATTAGAGCTGTACAAAAAAGGAATGGGTTACCTTATGAGGTAGTGGGCTCCCTGTCAATAGAAGTATTCAAGAATGCTGCATATCATATCCCCCTCTTGGAGATTCACAATGCACATTAGCATATTAAAGGTTCTGAGAAGTCCTGCAGTAAAGAAACCTGTTTAACTTTGTTTAAAGCAGCATTTTCCAAATTATTTGACCACAGAACATTTTCCCCACCACCCCACCTCAATAATATTTATTAATTTCTGTGGAAATTACAGTTCCTCAGAACACATTACAGAAATATGAGCTATATACTTTAAAATGTAGAATTTAATACATCAGGGATATATCTGAATAACAATATGTCAGGGATATAAGAGAAGAAACTGCCACACCTGGTAAATGGTTCAAAGAGAAGGCCCTTAACATTCCTTCTTCTTTAAGAAATGTATGATTCCATTGCATCTCAAACTAAAGGGCTATGGGGTCTTGACTATTTATTTTTCATGGTTCCAGAAGAAAGGCAAGTAGATAAAAAGGTAGTATAATCTAAAATTAACTGGTTCAAATGCTTCCCTTTCATGTTCAAAGCTCAATACCTAAAAGGTAAGAGATACCTCAATGGCCATTAAGTTATGAAAGAAGCCTCAACTAAATATCTACTCCAACCACTAAATGAATTACCATTTGAGAGAAAGAATTTAAAAAAAAGTACCTTGCAATAGGGGACTACCCTATTCCAGTTATCTTGTTTGAATTTAATTTTTTATCATAATACATGCTGTCGATATAAGGTTAATGTTTGTCTGGTCTTTAGACACTGGAATGCCCTGTGTAATCTGAATTATACACTCAAATTATTAAGTGTGATGATTTATAAGCTGTTAAAGTAGACATTAAAACTGATACTGTGAAAAAAACATGTTTGCCTATACGACCCACACTGCTACATTTCTCTCATTTTAAAAACTTTTTCCTCTTCAAGAATTATACAAAACATACACTGAAAATGTAGGATCAGACATGAGGCCAATCCAACATTAAATTTAGTAATATAAATGCTAAGAGTCCGCAAATTTCAAAGTCAAGGTTCCCATAACTACATTAACTTAGCCTTTTTGCACATATACTAAGGCCATCAAATTAAACAGTGTATTAAGTAATACAAGACACAATGGGAATCTTAACTTTTGAATTTCTGAATTTTCAGCCCTAACCACTGCATTAAGGACATTTTCCGCAAAAGGGACCTTTACATTTTAAGAGGTTATCGAATGTAGGAACATGCAAGCCTAGCAGTATTATTAGAAACACAAATGAATTTGAGGTATGGTTATGTGAAATTAGACAAAAATTCACATTCACTCAGTACAAACAGCGAAGCCTTTCTCATTTCTGGGAGAGAGCTTTTTTGCAAAAAAAGAAAAAAATCACTGAATATTTGAGTTATCATCTATCGAGCATCAGGCACAGTGTGCCTGCTTGAAAAAAGTACTTACCAATTTTGGGAAAACTGGCTCTCCTTCAGTTGTCTTGTTCCCTATAAGAGAAGAAGGAGAAAAATGGAATTAGACTACAAACAAAGACTTATGACAAGTCATCAAAAGCTGATAACGTAAAGATTTCTATCTCATTTCCATGAGGAAAAAACCAAAACACACAAGAATCTCCAAAGCTTTAAAACCCAAAAGAAAAAAATAAGGAAAGAGATAGGTAGCTTCATTTTTACAAGAGAAGAACTCAAGGGCAATTGAATATCTAATTTTTCAGGTTTTTTTTTTTTTTTTTTTCACTTTTCCACAGCCTTTTCAAGACAAGAAAAAGTAGTTGACAGTTTCCCTTTCCTAAGAGACACAGAAATGCACAAATACACCCACATCCCCAACAAATGACCTTCACTGTTTGCTGCTTTATTTTACAAATTAGGCTAACATCATTGGCCCTTAGGCTAATCTACTTAAAAGGCTTTTTTTTTTCAATTAATCTTGAAATGGACCTGTCTTATAAGGCTATAAAATTCAAGCATCTTATATGTATAGTCATAATTTCAAATAAACTTTTCATTCTTAAAGTCCTACCAGTTTAAACTGTGAACCACGTAACACTAAAGTGACTTTCCCTATGCCCTATCAGTGATAGAGCCAGGGGAAAAAAGAAAAATCAAGGTTTTGGGATCCCAATCTATGCTCAGTGATGCTTTTATCAATTGTGGTTTTTTAAGATTATCTAAACTCCATTAAGTTGATTTCAAGGTCAGAAAACTCATGTCAAGCTATATTGTCTATTTTTAACTTGTCCTTGCCCCAAACTTTTCTAGTTAAAAAAATTAGTGAACAAAAATTAAAACTTTTTCCTTAGTATTTTAGTATTAACTTATTTAAACTCAACATACCATGCTCTAAATCTATATCATCCTATGCCTTAAACATAGTACATTTGTCCACTGATGTCACTCCAATGGTGTGATGTAAATTCTCATTTCCTTAAGGGATATTTTAAAAAATCTTCATCCAAATCACAAATTTGTATTTAATCATGCACAGTCATACCCAACATATAGTAAAATAATTTTAAAGGGCCTCAATTCATGCAGTTAACATTCATTTCCAAAAGAAATTCAATTTGCTGTTTTATCCTGCCTTTCTTTTAGCAGCAGCACTTTTCTAGAGTTCTAAAGTCCATATAAATGGCAATTTTAATCAGCAAGATTAGAATGATTACCAACCAAAAGAAAAATCTATAAAATGATCTGTAGAATGATGTGGTTATTAAAAAGTAGGTTATTGGGAATTCTCCAGTGGTCCAGTGGTTAGGACTCTGTGCTTCCACTGCAAGGATCATAGGTTCAGTCCCTGGTTGGAGAACGAAGATCCCACATGCCAAAAGGTATGGCCTCCCCCTATCAAAAAAGTGGATTCTCACTAGGAAAAAAAAATATCTAACTATGTGTGATGTTCACAATACACACCCATATCAAACCATTATGTTGTACACCTAGAACTAATATGATGTTCTATGTCAATTTTAAAAAGTGGATTCTTAGTACAGATTCTGTACCACTCAAAGACTACCAGGCAAACAGTAAAGGCTCCTTAGAGAGAACTCCCTATTAGTCCAGTGATCACGACTGGGCACTTTCACTGCTGCGCCCAGGTTCAATCCCTGGTCAGAGAACTAAGATTCCACAAGCCAAGTGGTGTGACCAAAAACAAAGTAAATGCTAAGTAGATATTTGTTAAATGAATTAACTGACTGAGTGGAACCTTAACTCTCGGTTGCTGTCTTATTTTCCCTACTAGGCATTTCTTGTTAGCTCTTTCATGCTGGGGATAATCTCTTATGTATCAATCTCCCACAGCATTATTTGTTAAATGAGTGACTTTGGATAAAAACAGTTGATTGCCATTTTAAAATATAATGAAAAGGAAAAGATAGATATGTTGGATCAAATAAAAATTAGGAACTTCTGTTCATCAAAAAAAAAAAACACCATTTAAGAGAATGAAAAAGCAATCCACAGAACTGGAGAATTATAACTGCAATACGTAACAACAGCTTATACTCAGAATGTATAAAATATGTTGAGACTCAAAGTGGTCAGGATGGGATTGGGATTTCAACTTTTACACAAATGGCATTTGAGAAGGTATAGTCAAATAAACTCTTCTGAAAATCATATTCATTAAGAAAGGCAATGGATGCACCTTATCTCTGGAGCATTTTCTCCAAAAATAAATAGCAGAGTCAATCCCTAATTGACAAGGAATTTTACCATGATATCACAAAACTACTTGTAACATTGCTTGCAGGGACGGCAGAAATCACAATGGAAATCAAAGTCTGAGAGGTTAAGTGACTTCCCTGAAGGTCACACAGCTAGTTGGTATCAAGCGAGAGAAAAGTATACAGACCCTGAGATTCCTTTGACTAAGCTGGCCTTTCTACTAGATCACACTTTCTCTTATCCAGTTTCAGCAGTTACTCTCTTAAGAAACTAGGATAAACACTGACCAAATATTTTGGGGGAAATCTTCATATAAAATTTTAAAGAAAAATCACGTAAGTAAGCTCTCTAGGGCTGGTTTTAACACTTGAGCTCCTTTATGCCTAAGGGATCCCCATGAATAGGCTTCAGAGGGGTTTGCCAACTCCACAATACTATATGCTAAATTGTGAATGTGCGAGTATTATGGGAAGAAGATCCACAACTTAAATAAGATTCGCAGAGGTTCAGATACCCAAAAAGAGTAAATTATTTTTAGACTAGTGATTCTTAAACACTGCATTAGAACTATCCGAAGTGTTCCTTCTGAAGACTGATTATTAACTGACTACCATTGGGATATTGATTTAAAAAAAGAAAAGCAAGTATTTCTGTAATTTAATAAAAATTAGTTAGCAGCAAAAATATTTACATGTAACTTGTACTTTTTACACTATACATATGCAAAATGTATGTAAGTCTGAAATGCAAGTTTGACTTCCTCAGGTTAGGTTGATTGGAAAGTCCACATAACTTCTCACATACATTTGACACTTGCAGCTAAAGTAGTTCAAAATTTTAGCCTTACTTGTTTAAATTTTTAAAATAGATTTGTTCCTGAAAAATATATTCAACACACATGAATCGGAGTAATTATTTTTACTTTTAGAGATGAATACTATCTTGTTAATATAACTTCACTTGATTTCTTGCAAACTAAAGATTGTTCCACCTCCTCTCTGGAACTTCACAGGTATTGTAGCTGCTTTAATTACAGCCAATAAAGAAATGAATCATTCAGATTTCTGATATGGTTATAAAATTTTTAAATCTATAAAATCAATAAATCTAAGGCGATTAATAACTACTTTGTAAATATCTTTTTTGTAAAACATATAAAACCTTCGTGTATGAAGAATATAAATAAACCAGAAACAAATTTTGCAGAGGAAAAGTTCAACACTAGATTATGTCTTAAATTAGGCTAAAATCCACCCCATTACAAATTTTGAACGATTAAGTTTATAGTCTGTGCTTAATCATAAATTTTGATAAGGGACTAGAATAGCACAGATAATTGTCATTCAAAGACACTTTAAAATGTCACCTTACACAGAAGATTCAATCTCTTCTACTACACCAAGCTGATACACTAACTTCATATACAGTAAGTTTTACTGCTTTTTATCTGTCTTTCCTAACTTCTAACAGAGAGTATAAGAAGTCTGAAATAAATTTAAATGCAAATAAATGCTCAGATGAAAAAGCAGAATCCTGCTAAAGGAGATTTAGTCCTTTAGGTGCGGCCCAATATCGTAATCATCCCTCTTGCCCCGAGCCCTGTTAATCTCACCCTCTCAAGGGCATCCCTCTCCCCTCTCTCCTGAAGCATCAAATTTTCTTTCACTACTGGATCATTTTGCTTCTTTTATCTAAAAAAAATAGCCTTCCAAAACTCCATATTCTTCTGTAGTTACTGTCTTCTGTAATTATTATCTGCACTGCAACTTGTAGCAAAACTCCCTGAAAGAGTTAACCAAAGTCACTGTCCCCAGTTCCTCTCCTTTCATTCTCTACTGAACCCACTCCATTAGGGCTTTTGCCTCCTTCAGTCTTGTTTAGAACAGTGACCTCTCTGTTGCTAAATCCAACAGTTAAGTCTCAGCCCTCATTTCCCTGTTCACACAGTATTATCTGACCCTGTTGATCATCCCTTCTTTCATGAAATCCTTTCTTCTCTTGACTGCCAGGACACCAATCGCACTTGATTTTCTTTCCAATCTCTTTAGGCACTCTTCTGGGTTTCTTCTGCTAGTTCTTTCTCATCTCTCAAGACATGAAATGTTGAACTCCCCCAAGGCTCAGTTCTTGGAACTCTTCCCATTAGGTAAACTCATCCAGTCTCATAGCTATAAAAGGATCTGTACACTGGTGACTCCAAAATTTGTTTGTATCTCTGCCAAGACCTGTCCCTTGATTTCCAAACCTACATATCAAACTGCCCATTTGACATCTGTCAAATTGGCTTCTCAAGCTCAACAAATCTAAAACTAAACTCTTGACTACCTATCTCCCAACTTCCTCCCCAGAGTCATCCTCATTTCAGTAAATGGAAACTCCATCCTTTCAGGACAAAATCTTAAAGTCATCACTGACTCCTCTTTCCCATATCCTACATCCAGTCCAATAACTGAACTTCTTGCCTCTGCCTTCAAAATACATGGGACTGTGACCACTTGTCTGAACTCTACTACCACCTCCTTAGTCCAAGTCACCATCATCTTTCACCTACATTATTGCAATAATCTCCTAATTGGCCAGCCTCCCCACTTCCATCTTTGTCCTCCAAAGTCTAGTCTCTCAGTAGCCTTTTTAAAAGACAGATCTAGTCATGCCTCTGCTCAAAATCCTCCAATGGCTTCTCATCATGCTGAGAGAAAAAGCTGAATTCCTCTACAATGGCCACAAGACCCTAGTGATGTGGGCCTCGGTTACTCTTAGACCTCACCTTCTTCCCTCTCCCCATTCCTCAATCTATTCCAGCCACCCTGGCCTCTTTTCTGTATTTCAAAAACTCCTAACAAGTTCTCTTCTCAGGGCTCTTCTGAAACACTCTCTCCCATCAAATACCTTCAACAGTTCACTTCCTCAAATGTCAGGAAACCTACAGCAGCTGCAAGAGGAGAATACTAAAACAAAGATTAAAACATTCATCAGAACTGTCCCTCTCCCCAAACTTTCACTTTAGAGACGTTCTTTCTTACACCAAGAATACCCTTTTTTTATCTTCTCTCTGCCTATCCAAGTCCTACTCAACCATTAGGACCCAGATGAAGACTCATTGATTAATAGCCTTTCCAAATCCCAGTTCTCCATTCTTTTAATTCACGAAGTGTTTATCATCTTTCTCATTCATCTTAGAATTTAACCATGTACTACTTCACACTGTAACTTACATGTCTCATTTCCCTAACTATACACACACACACCCCCTCATTCATCTTAGAATTTAACCATGTACTACTTCACACTGTAACTTATATGTCTCATTTCCCTAACTATACACACCACCCCCACATGTGTAGAACACAAATAATGTCCTGCACAAGCAGTTCTCAAACTTATATCAAGGTAACTTTAAAACTTCAAAAAATGTATAGATTCACATGCCCTACCCTTAAAGATTCTGAATTCATTATGCCTGATTTAGAGCCCAGATAAGTTTTTTAAGTTCCTCCAGAAGATTCTGATGCATAGCCAAGATTAAAAACCATTACCTTATACATCTCTATTACCTTCAGGACCTAGGAAAGTAGGCCTTCAAATAGCCTAAAGCTAGAATGGACACCCTAGAGCACCAGATCCATACTTTCATTTCAAGGGGAACAGTGGTCCAAAAAATCTAGATGTCTAGCCACAAGCTATAAAGATTATAAGAGGCAAAGCCCAGTCTAAAACCCAGATTTACTGCTCTCCATCTAGGAATCCTTCCACTACACTGTGCATAAATAAAGTAATAAAAATCCACAATTCAGATAGGCATAGTAAACAGTGATTATCTAATACTTGACCAGTAATTGCAATGCCCACGCTCTAAGACAGTGTACATTATTAGCTTCTATATGCTTGAAAAATGTTAGCAACATTAGCTGACAAGAGTCTTAAAATGCTAGAGAGTAATTGTGTTAAGGCTTACAAATGAAAAAAAAAGTTACTTAAATTCTTAGAATACGTACAAAAACTTGTAAAAATCATTTATTTTGTAGTAATATATTACCAAAAAATCAATGGAAAGGAGAATTCTTCCTTCATCATGCTATAAAGTACAAAATTCCTTATTCACAAGCTTCCACAATGCACAAAGGTGTAAATGTTTTCTGAGTCTAATCATCATAACATAACCTTAATTACAGATCAGTTCAGTTCAGTTCAGTCGCTCAGTCGTGTCCGACTCTTTGCGACCCCATGAATCGCAGCAACTTATTTTAATAATCAGTTAACCTCAGGACCAAAACTCTAGCCATCATCAACGAAAAACAACTGAGGTATCTATAAAGCATTACAGAAGAACTTGTATTCATCTTGGTGTACAGGGATTTAAGCCAGTGCCTCCTGTTAACACTAATGGGAGTTCTGGGTGTCAAGCAAGGAGGAGGATCAACGCCCAGCACCGAATCTGTGAAAACCCTTTCTGTGGCACTAACTCCAACTACTGGGACTTGTTCTCTCAGAGATGGGATAATAGACCCAAATTCCTAAGTCTCTAAAGAATAAACATCATTCAAATAAAAGTCACTAAGGAAGGTTACTGGTAAACACTTGATTTTAAAAATATACAAGAAAAAGCTAAACTAAAAGAACAATTACTGCATAAGGGAAATTTTATAAAATAGCACCAATATGCACAGGTGGGAAAAAAAACAACAACTAGTGAATTGCTGGAGATAAAATATCTCACACAAAAATTCAACAGGATTAAAACAACTAGAATTTTTTACATTAGAGCACAGGAAGCCCAACTGTAGGAGAAGCCTGTCCAAAGAAACACACACACAAACAAAACAAAAACTCCTCCCCCGATGGAGCCCTAAGTGCACTGCAATCCTTCCCTTTAAAAAGCACAGAAGAAAACTCCTGCTGCACCGCCAGCCTGGAATAATCACAAAGCACTTCCAGGCAAACAGATAACAATCGCAAGCTGCCAAAGACAACCAAAACTAAAATAAAAACTACAGCACCTTACTGTGTCTCATACTGCCTCACTTCTCACTTCACTGCTGTACTCACCAGGCTGAAAATGAGCAGGTGTGTCAGGCCACAGAAAAATTAGTGAGACACACACATGCACTCACACACACACCCCAGTCACAAACACACACACAAAGGGAATGATATTCTTTCACATGAAAGGGCTTTAAGAAAAACCACAAGGCTTTGCTGAAGGCCTACAAAAACTAAGAGTAGGCCTTACCGGAGCAGTAAGGAAAAAGTCAAGGTTTATTCCTAATCCACAGTTACTAAAAGAACTACCGTTTATTTCAATTAGAAGGGCATTGGCAACAATCCATTTTTTAAAGAAAGAGAAATTAAGATTTTCCCCATTTCTATCCTCCAGAGAAAATTAAGATCTTCTGATCTTAGCTCCACAACACAAATGAAAAAGAACCCTGACTTAAGGCCTGAAAACTAAATGGTTTCATAACAGTCACAGTGTAAATAAAAAAACAACTACGTAGTCCAACATATTGATTCTTTATCATCACTGCTATCATTAATGAACATTTAGCTTTTTATCTGTACTTTGAAATGTCAATGAGAAATTGAAACAGCTACAATATGCTGGAGATTTTAACTTTTGAAACAATAACCACAAAGAAACATGACTCTGAAGCATAAAGTCTCAATCATGCTGATAAGTAAGTGGTCCTAAAATTTGAAAGTGAAAGCAATACATACCAAAAAAGAAGTTTGCCTGATATTAAAGCTAGCCTTTAAAATCAAAAATATTTTCTGTTACAGAAGACTGAAATCAGGGCTTCCATTAACCCTGTTTAAAAAAAAAAATCCCATGAGCATGGATTTTTTTTCCTAAGTCTCTTCATCAGAGCAGCATGGGGTCCCATTAGGCACCCTATTTTACTTCCACCTTATAAATAACGTTAGCTATTCGCTATTTCCATGGAAACCAAGTACAGAGAAACCCACTTAAATGAATACCGGTTAAAGGAATAAGTTTTATTTTAGTAAGGTTTTGCGGCTCTAGATGAACTCCACTAGGGAATACTACAAAGTCTTCTTAAGTATAATTTTTTAAAAGACATCTTTGGTGTAGTGGGAGCTTATTAAGAGTCCTGTTAAATAAATGCACTCCTTGCACTAAACATGCCAAACAGCATCATAACGTTAAAAGTTATCTTTCCAACGTACTGTACATGGGTTTAGACGCACAAGCACCAATGACTGCTTCCTCATGCACTGGGGTGGAATAATTACCCCTACGGGTCTAATTTAAACTAATAAAAGCAAGGAAATTTAGAAATAAGCCTACCATCACCTTGTAGTCACTGCTAACGAACAGCACCCACAACTGCAGACACACGCACAACTTGCTACTCCTCCAAAGAGAAATGAACAGTAACTTAAGTTCTAAGTTCTTAAAAACTGTTACCAGGTCCAGGGATAGCAGGGAGTCAAAATTCCCTCCGCAACAAACTATTTCACAGTTACAGTGTATATTCCCTAATCAATCAACACATACATTTGGGTGAAGTACAAACAGAATATGCAAGAGAAAGTGCAGAACAAGACTTGGCGAATTTCCACTATAAGCTGACAAATATTGCCCAACATACACTAGAAATGGCCATTTGTGGTGGTCCACACAAAAGCTGCAGACAGGAAGTGCTCATAAAATTAAATGCAACTCTTAAGAACAATAAATTCAAAACTAATCATCTTAAGTTTCAAAAGACACAGAAGAAAACTAAAATCTTTCCAGTAGACATGGTTCTCTATTAAGTTGATGGTGGTTCAGACATCTTCAGTAAGTTAAAAAACAAATGAAAACAATATTATCCTAAAAGATGATTACCAGTATTAAATTTACAATGTATGTAAAGAGGTAACATTCCAGGACACATAATGTTCATTTGAGTATACCAACATATCTATTGTAATACATGTTCTAAAAATGTAAAATTATTTTTCTTATATGTAAAGTTTGGCAAATGTTGATAATTGTTAAAGTTGGGTTAACAGCTATGTAGGGTTTGCTAATATTCACTCTACTTCTGTGTATGTTTTAAATTTCCATAAAAAGAAGTTTTTAGAAATCCTATAAAGTTAAGGCTCTTGTCTCAAATATGTTTTTCTCTATGTGTAACTGAAAAAATGGATGAAATGCTTGGTACAGATCTTAGAAGCTACTGAATTTAAATCGAACATACCCATTACATGTAACCACAACTAAAATTTCAAAGTTTTACTTTTCTTACCAAAACAATTCAGTTAACAGTTCAAAAATCACAGGAGAAATCTGAAAAGGAAAGGGTCTGCTATTGTGTAATTACCAACAATGACATGAAATCAACGCCTAATAACAAGGTATCTTTAGCCATATTTTGTATTTTATAAACTAAAGAAATTCTACTAGCCCTCTCTCTACTAATAAATCAAAATACTTCCAGAATAAGCAATACCAACTTCTCCATTTTCTTCTCCAATTAGGTCCACAGGACTACAGAGGGCAATCTAACATATTAATGCTTCCTATTTCTTTTATCTTGGTTAAGTAACAAGGCTACCCCCTTCCTCTCTACGATCCCAGATCACCTCCTATCAGAAAATAATAAAGCAACCTTTGAGGTAAAAAGGTCTTTTTCTATTCTTTCCCTTAGTCCAGATATGAAATGTTTCACAAATCTTTGGTTACTTTGGAAGTGATTTTAAGCTATTACCCAACTCCTGGCTGTGGGGCCAAAATGCAGAGGTTCACAAGCTGTCAAGCTTTGAGGTCTATGATAACAAGTCTCTCTGTTTAAAAACTAATCATTGAAATAATGTTCTGTTTTTAAGAGAAATAGAGTAAGATGATGGTTGCTTTGGAAGGAGTGATGAACAGCAGACAGGGAATGGCATAAGCACAGATGAAAATTCAAAGATAATAAAGAAGAGGGGAGAGCAAAAGAAATGGAGGGGCTGACGGCAGCATCTCTCTGCAAAGTAGCTGACTTACCACGAACCAGACAGGCTCCTGCACAAGTTTAACAGCAGTCAAAAGTAGCCCACCTTTTACAAATGAGGCAGGGACATGATTTTCAAAACTGTGTAATTCTTTAAATCAACCCCAAAGAGGCCATTTAGGGTCCACTTCTAACTCCCCTGTTTGTTAAAATAAAATACACTTCTAAACTTTTTACAATCCCATTCACCCAAGAGAAGCAACTTTTACAGACCCTGAATACAGACTGAAATAAAGAGAACACAGAACACACAATACACCTGCTATGCTAATTCTCAAAGTACAAAACCTGACTTCCCGAAACTCTGGCTATTGCAAAGTAAGACAAGTTTTTAATTGAAGAAAAAAAAAAAAAATACACAACCTGCTATAAAATTGCTTAATTTTAAAAAATACTTGTCGAGCTAAAATACAACATTTTATCAAAACAACCTTGTTGGAGTTTCTGCTCAGAAAGCAGAAACAATGTTTTAGGAACACAGACAAAATAAAATTGAATAAAGACTTCTATCCATCTACTAGGCCTTTATCAGTGGTGCAGTTGGTAAATGAGAAAAAAAAAAAGTTAATGGAAGCTATTATTCTATTTTTTAACTCAAATGCTCACTACTGGCAAAATATACTGTATTCGGGATGTTTGGTAAGCTATTACAAACACACTTGTTGATCCCAGGGAAAAAAACTGCACAGACCAAAGACGAAAAACTTTCAGATCTAAACTGGCAGTAAATGAATAAAATTAATCCTACTTCATACTTAATGATCATTCCCCTCAATGACTGGTTTCACCTAACAGATACATACATACCTATAAATATATGTACCTACATACCAATGAATATATTTAAAACTCAAAAGTACACTTAAAAACTCAAAAAACATTTAAAACTCAAATTCTTTTCCAAAAATTTAATTCTGAGATCACTGTAAGGCAGAGACAAAGTATGGCTTTTCTCACAATCAACCTGTTCTCAGGCCCAGTTTGTAGGCTCAATATAGGTAACGTATGATGATTAAACATAGAAAGAAAATAAAATAAATATAAAAAGAAAAAATCAGGCACCAAATGAGAGGAAATTTCACAAAGGAAAAATGCTCAAAATAAAAAGGCAAATAAACTGTGTCCATCATTACTAGAAAGCATTCCTATGCCACTTTTATATCTTTGAGGTTCTACATTTGTTTCATGAGTTATGATACCAAGCATGTGTTGTTCTCAAGTTGTCCTGGGCTGTAGACCCACTGGACTGACCAGCTGATTAGAATTCTGAACTTGTGAGTTGTAATACAATGCCTAATCAGCTACTGCCTTGATGCTAAGTGACCTACAGCAAATATCAATATCTTGGTGCAAAAAAATCTTTTATCACTAAGAGTTTTAAAAATATAAAGTGCCCTGAAATACTTTTCAAAGTCTCCGTAATAACTGACATACTCCCATGTATTTTATACTTCTCTTAGCAGTTTCCACAAACAAGAACTCATTAGGTCACTTTTCCCATCCATATCTTTTCTCATGACATTTCAGGAAAAAACTCTCTTTTCTAACTAAGTTGTTCCATATTTACCCTTTTCCCATAAACTTTTAGTGGGACTGTAACAATAACAGCGGGCTTCTCTGGTGGCTCAGCGGTAAAGAATCCGTCTGCCAATATAGGAGACCTGGATTCAATGCCTAGGTTGGGAAGATCCCCTGGAGAAGGAAATGGCAACCCACTCCAGTACTCGTGCCTGGAGAATCCCACAGACAGAGGAGCTGGCAGGCTATAGTCCACTGGGTCACAAAGAGTCGGACATGACTTAGCAACTAAGCAACAATAATAGTAACAATGATAATCAAGCTTATGAAGTATCTTAAGATATCCCCACTTTATCTTCATGTCAATCCAAAGAGGTCAATATTATTGTACCTATGTCGTCAGTAAAGACAGTGAAAAGTCCAAGTGAAAGCAGAATGCTTGGTATGAAGCACTGGTACCCACGTGCATATAGTACCCTTCCATCACCCTTTCTTCTTCTTCCTAAACACATAAAAAACACAGCAAAAGGAACGAATGAATGTACAGGAGACATATTTGTTAAAAACAGATTAAATAATCAGTCCAAGGTCACACACTCAACTTGAAGTGATTGTACTGAGAGTCCAGGGGCTTCTCTGGTGATTCAGATGGTAAGAGTACACCTACAATACAGGAGACCTGGGTTTGATCCTAGGTTGGGCAGATCCCCTGAGGGAATGGCAGCTACCCACTCCAGTATTCTTGCCTGCAGAATTCTATGGACAGGAATTCCTGGTGGGAGAGGAGCCTGGTGGGCTACAAGTCCATGGGGTCACACAGAGTCAGCTATAACTGAGCAACTAACACACACACACACACACACCGAGATTCCAACCCATACGTCAGACTTCCAAGCTTAGGTTCTTTGCCCATTAGGCAACATTTGTCTCAAACCCTGAGAAGAGAACAAGTCTAGAATTAAGGTTCACTTCACTTCACTTCAGTCGCTCAGTTGTGTCCGACACTTTGCAACCCCATGAATCGCAGCACGCCAGGCCTCCCTGTCCAGCACCAACTCCCAGAGTTCACTCAGATTGAAGTCCATCGAGTCAGTGATGCCATTCAGCCATCTCATCCTCTGTCAGCCCCTTCTCCTCCTGTCCCCAATCCCTCCCAGCATCAGAGTCTTTTCCAATGAGTCAACTCTTCGCATGAGGTGGCCAAAGTACTGCAGTTTCAGCTTCAGCATCATTCCTTCCAAAGAAATCCCAGGGCTGATCTCCCTCAGAATGGACTGGTTGGATCTCCTTGCAGTCCAAGGGACTCTCAAGAGTCTTCTCCAACACCACAGTTCAAAAGCATCAATTCTTTGGTGCTCTGCCTTCTTCACAGTCCAATTCTCACATCCATACATGACCACTGGAAATACCATAGTCTTGACTAATAGCTAAAAACAGCTACCATTTATTTAGTGCTTACTATGTGTCAGGCACTTATTTATTCCTTCTAACAACCTCAGAAAGAGAGTACTCTTATTTATTCAAACTTTACAGATGAAGAAACTGAGGCAGAGGCACAGCAGATGAAGTGATCTGTCACAGAGCTAATACAAATCCAGACTGTGCAGAGCACAGCTAGGATTTGAGCCTATGCGACTGACTCCAGTTCCAGCGCCCACACTCTTAACCACTGGGCTCTACTGCCATGCTAAAAAACTTCCCTTCGTTTGAACTGCCCGAAAACAAAACTTTTAACCTTTTCACAAAATTAGTAAATTGTAAGGCTTCATGCTTCAACTAATTCAGAGAAAACTAGTAGTGCTTTTCTAAGCATGCTCACCAGACTTCTTCACAGGCACGGAAGATGTGCCCCTGGTGACTAGATCACTGCAGTGCTCAGGCAGGAGCACACTGTAAATCAGGTTAAAAGCCCCCCACCCATCTCCCTATATGCTCAGACCCACACTAACCATGCACTGCAAAATATAGGTGATTCAGAGATGTCCCAGTGAGATCCTCTATAAAATGAATGTCACTCTGTAAGTACCCAAGTACATATAGTACCCTTCCATCACCCTATCTTCTTCTTTCCAAACACCATAAAAAACACAGCAAAAGGAATGAATGAATCTAAGCTACTTAAAAATCATAGCAAATGTCCAATGATAACTACAGATTTAAATGAGAAAAAAATGCAAAATTCTCATAGTTTTGTAACTTGTCCAAATCCTACATTCAAAACGCAGTAGGCCTCTTTGAAAGCCTCAATTCTTAGACTACCTTATTATCATATACGTGCCTTGAAGGGTGTCTAGAAAAGTCCATTTTTGCCTCAGATTCTACAAATCTTGATATGCATATTTAAAACTAGATTCATTACTGTTGGTTTACAAGTTACTGGGCTTTTACCCTAATATCTATTAATATGACAATGTAGTTAACAATATAAACAAAAATATTAAGCATGGATTTAATATTTGCAATATTAACATGGAATATACACAGACAATAAACCAAAAAACAGGACTGGACCTGAAGGTACTGAGAACTTGACACAATAAGAACAGGAACTATTGCAGCTCCCTCCATTGACATCGTAAAGTTGCCACATTTTCTGGGCTCTCTTTTGAATTAATGTGGCATCTGTTCCAAGTACAGCATGCTAACATTTTACTAAAAGATATTTTCATTCTACATTTGTATCTGGTTTGCTTTTTATTTGAACTCGTGTTTTATTTCAGTGGTCATTATTTCCTTATACCAAGTTGTCAATTTGGCATTCCTGATCTATCTCCCTTGAGGACAAAAAGGGTGGGGAGGAACCATCAGCTTAAAACCCTCTAACAGCAATAATTACAATATGCTTTGCATATACATTAAATAAAGAGAATAAGCAGCAGAAAGATTTTTGTGGGCTTTTTAGTATCAGGTCCTGATAAGCTAACGGCATCTGTTCCTTTCAGAAAAAGAATTCTGCTCTGAGTTATGTGGGGGGAGGCAGGGGGAGTAGAAAACAAATACTAAATAGAATAATTCAAGTTACAAAGTTTGGTCTTCGTGAAATGATGATTTCAATAATTTGCACATATCCAACCCTATCGAGTGATAATTGCTTTTTAAGACAGCCTCAAAACTGCTGCAGCAACAAGCCAAATACAACCACTTGTACTTAACATGCATGCTGCATACTCTACAATGTTACGTCATATCAGGCACAGAGAAGACGCTTACCAAGCTATCCTGCGTTCTATAAACTGCCTAACAACAACAGAAAAAGGCACTGCCATCTCCATAGTGGGAGTAGGAGCTGTCAGGGTAGGCCAGCCTTCTCCCTTTGGTCAACTCTGAAGAAAACAAATAAGGCCTATATTTCTGTCTTTTAAGCTAACCTCTCTCAAGGCCTTTACTCTCGATCATTCAGCCTTCACAGAAAGAAAGGCTGTTGCTTTAAAATTAAAAAGCTGTAAAAGAGCCCCACACCTTGTACTAATGGTCCTCCAGGTGTCCCCCTGGCTACCTCTTCTGCAGAAGAATGGCCTATCTAGGCTGCCGGCCTCCAAGTGGGCGCACCCACTCTGGGGAAAGAAGAGGGCCATCGGAAGAAATTACTACAACTTATATTTTTAAATCTCATCCTTTTAAAAATTTCTAATTTCCTGTATGTTTTATAACATACATAAAATACTAGGTTCAGGAAATTATATATAAATACGTATTTATGGGGGCCATAATATTTAAGTTTGGGTACTACAGGTTAAGAAGACCAAAACTAGAATAAGAAAGCCAGGAAAATTAGGCTCTGTTATTAATATCAACTTACTCAAATTCTTGTCTCTGCCTCAGTTTTACCATCCATGACATATACTGAGTCCTTTGTGCACTTATCAAATTATTATGAGAAATAATAAAATACTCTCCAGAGCATAGTCTAAGCCACACAAAATGAAAAGCACCTAAGAAGCTACCAATGAGAGATAACCTTAACTTGGCTTGTTAAAACTAGTTAACTGCTACGCCCTATCAGACCCAATTCTTAGAATTTTAAGGCCATGCTCTAGCACTTCACTAAATATGGATCTAAAGACCTACAAAGCACTTTATATATGAGTACATTCTAGAATTAGAAAGACACTTTTTAAACTTTTATAATGAAAAACTTATTATCCATGAAATAAAAATTTTCAACTTAAAAACTACCAAGGTGAATTATTAATATAACCTTATCAACAAGTCAAAACTCTCAAAGCTAGAATCAAAAGATATTTACAGCAGATTATAAGGTCTTCAGTATGCTTTTTAAAATATAAATAACACCAGAAAAAATGAATTATTGGTACTCATTAAATTATTGGCACTTCCAATTACTTACTTTTCTTTTCTTTTTGTTTTTTAACTGCTTTAAAAATTGCTGGGTTACCAGTATAGCATTCAAAGGTGATTGAGTAAGTAGGGTTAGGGATGAAGGTGAGGTCAACCAACACTAATTCCTAGGCAGGATATCTATATGCCGTATCTGTATGCCCATTAAGCAGTACTGGTTTGAGTTTCTATTTATTAAAACAGCACAAGTATTTTCTTGGTTTTAAAACTCTACTGTATAAATGCTGAATGAACCCCACCTAACAATCAGAAAGAGAGACTACAATTTTTTAAAAAAGTTATCTGAAACCACAACTGATCTCCTTATAAATAACTACCAGAATAAACTAACGGAATTTTTTTTTTTTTTACTTTATTTTACTTTACAATACTGTATTGGTTTTGCCATACATCAACATGAATCCGCCACAGGTGTACGTGAGTTCCCAATCCTGAACCCCCCTCCCACAAACTAACGGAATTTAACTCTGAAGTGATATTTCCTAATTTACTTGTGCAGGACAGAAAACAATGTTGTCATTTTACTTAAGATGACATTTTAAATTTTTAAAAAAGAACGACAACCATTTTTAACGGTGGCACAGTGGTCAAGAATCAGCCTGACAACGCAGGAGATGCAAAGAGACAAGGGTTCAATCCCTCTGTTCAGGAAAATCCCCTGGAATAGGAAATGCCAACCCACTCCAATATTCTTGCCTGGGAAATCCCATGGACAGAGGAGCCTGGAGGGCTACAGTTCTTGTGTTCTCAAAGAGTCGAACATAACTGAGCACGCATGCAACTCAACTCAAACAAAAAGAACTTAAAATGCTTTCTGCCCCCTAGGTAATAATCAGTCTAGGGCATTAGAGGTTTACAGTTTTAATATACAAATCTTACCTACCACTCTCCTTCCAACCTCATACCATTTCCCATCTGAACCTTATTTTCAAAAACAAGCTAAAATTTTTAAAATAGTCACCTGAAAAAAATAAACTTTGAGCATGATGGAATAATTTTACTTATTTTTAAAATGTATGTACGTTACACATAGGGCTTCTTTGGTGACTCAGTGGTAAAGAATCCACCTCACAGTGCAGGAGACATGGGTTCAGTTCCTGAGTCAAGATCCCCTGAAGAAGGAAATGGCAACCTGCTCCAGTATTCTTGCCTTGGAAATCCCATGGACAGAGGAGCCTGGCGGGCTACAGTCCACGATGGGGTTGTAAAAAAAGTCAAGACGCAACTTAGTGACTAAACAACAACATTATACATAAATACACATGAAAAATTTAAAGTAGATGAGAATGGGCTAACTTCTGTTTTCTACTTTACACATATCTGTATTGCAAGTATTACTTTTATAACTCCAATTCTCTGCCTTTTGATATTTTTAAAATATTAAAATAAACTATTAAAAAAAGGACACTTACCATCCTACCCTCTACAATGCTGACAGTTACCTAAGGACTGATTGAAATAGCTAATGTAAACCATCTGCACCTCCTAAGAAAATGGATAACCCACCACGCTACAGCGCCCAGACAGCAGCCTTTAAGAAATGGGAACTAGACCCTACTCCACAGCAAGCGCTGTGCTCTGCAACGGGCACACAGTGATGGACGGGACACAGGCGGTGTGCGCTCGGTCATGTCTGACTCTGCAACGCCATGGACTGTAGCTCACCAGCCTCTCCGGTCTACGGAATTTTCTAGGCCAGAATATGGGAGTGTGTTGCCATTTCCTACTCCAGGGGATTCTCCTGATCCAGGGATCAAACCCACATCTTTTGTGTCTCCTGCATTGGCAGGTGGATTCTTTACCACTACGCCACCTAGGACAGGAAATACACTATCCCAAATGCCTTCGTTTCCATTCCATTCCACTGCTTACTATTTCCAAAACATTCAACCTAACCCAACAAAATCAGATGAAACATTCATTCTTAAAAGGATATGTCAAAGCTGTGGCCATTTCGGTAGATTGAAAACTCCTTTAGTAACGCACTTGCTAAGCTTCTACAGGAATTACAGAGCTTCGTACAGCATTACAGACACTTAAAAGGAGGGGCTCCAGAATCAAACTCAGGCTTGAATTAACATTGTATCACGGCTATGTATGCGATCCCAGGGAAGCCTTCATTTCCTCATCTGTAAAATGGGGGTAGGTTAACAACAGCAAATCCTCAGAACATTGCTGTGAGGACTAAAATTAACTGAGATACTATATGTAAAAAGGCTAGTACTAAGCATACTCATAAACACACTAAACATATAATAACAGATAACCCAAAAATACAAAAACTGTTCACCACTTGCCAAACATTTAAAATCTTATATACATGCCCTTGTCTAAGAACAAATATATGTATTTAAGTTTGAATATTAACACATAATAACATTTTTCAACATAGGCCATAATTGAAACTTTTCAATAATGTAACACACAGTACACTTAAGATGTTTTTATATATATACACAAACACAGCAGAGAATATTGTCAAGAACTACACTGCAAACACATTAAGAACTTGTCTGTCGGCCATGGTGGGGGAGGGTGATCCATATCACCAATTATGATTCTAACTCATATATTTAAATTTTGTAAATATTAACATTGTTAACATAATACAGACAAATATCTTAAAATCCAGCCATCTATTAATGATTAAAAACTCAAAATTTTTATGTACTTCTTTAGTCTATAAAGTACGTCCATGAGTATTATTTCATCTTTTTAGGAAAACAGTGAAACAGGCTTTCACCATTATCCCGATTTTACTACAGTACTGGGAAAATTAAAGCTCAGCTAGGATGAATTTCCCAAGAGTGTACAGCCAGTGACAGGACTGGTCTTAAACCCAGGTCTTCTGACACTATTACAACTGTTTCATTTACAAGTGGTCTGGGACACTTCATTTAAAAAAAGATAGAAAACTGTTCTCAATAATTTAGGTGTGTCAGAGGACTCTACAGATAATTACACATGGCTGCCCAGGTTCACTCCTCTTACATCCTCTCCTTATTTCCAACTTTAGAGTGTAACCATAAAATGTAGATAAGAATTCATCCAAACTTCCTGCAGTGGCCAAGTAACACCAGAGACCATTTTCTCCCTTACACTTAGCCATTAAAATTTAACATCTTTGTAACCACTGAATTAATTTCATCTTAAGTCTTGAAAAGATGAGTTAATATAAAATAAATAAAACCATTCATAATGTAGAAGCATATCAGACCAGATTCCATAAATTTATGACATTATCTAAAAAATCTATCTAATGTCTAAGCTACAAATATTAACAAGTTTCAGTTCACCTTTATGAGGAAAAAAAAAGATTAATATTATTACAGTAGAATGGGTTGTTGAATAAATAAACACTTGAATAATTACTACTAAAGGCAGAGCTTTCTTAAATAAACACAGTAGCCCTCAGCAACAGCATTCGATGAACTTCATCTAACAGACAATGGTCAAGGAGGTAACAAACACACTTCCCTGATTCTACACACACTCAGACTAAGGCACATACACCACAACTTATGCCTACATTTTTCAATATTCCCAGGTGTCCCTTTGTCTTTTCAAAAAGCTAAAAGCCCCTCGAACAATTTCAAGAGCTGAAAAGAAAGTTCATGTCCTAAAAGAGAAAAATAACGTAAAGACTTATGACTTCTTTGAACCTAACATTTTAAGTACATCCCACAGACCTGAAACTACATTTTCTTTTTGGGGCTGCTCACTGGCCTCCAATACATCAATCCTGTAACACTGTGAACTGTGGTGATAGACTGTTTCATGCTTCTAAACACGACAGAATTTTTCCAAGGTTACATACACTGTGACACGAGGAAATGTTTACAGCATCTTATTTTCATTCATCAACTAGTTTGGATGTTCTAACAGTGCAAACATTATTAACAAAGAAATTTTCATTATCTTTTGAACTTTCTAAAATCAACCAAAGGCCATGGCACAGTGGCAAAGAGTTCTGAATAGGCAAAGCTGAATCCCAGTGAAAATTCTGCTACGAGCTGGTTGTCTGATTTGGGGCATATATCACTTAGGGAGAAACTGAGGTGTGAAGATATTTTATATATGGCAAAAAATTCTAAGGAACTGCCACATCGTTACTATAGACCAAAAATCTCAAGGTCTGTTTAGAACATCCTGAGTTTCTGATCAAATAAATAATAATGTAAAAAGAGAGGAAAGAATGTAAATCATATTTTAAAAAATAACAATAAACACTACTACTAAACCTACTACTAACCATATACATTTACTGAGACTTTATTATGTGCCAGGCACTGTGCTAAGCACTTTCACAGATTTTAACATTTAATCCCTACAACAACACTGACGCTAGTTAAGAAAGTGGAAAGTACTAGAACCCTCAAAAGGACACAATTTTTAAATTTACAAATGAAAATATAAACAAATTACACTTTGTTTTTATAACCTTACGTTTTCCTCTACCTTTCAGCCGTTAGCTTTGAGTATTAAACTTATACTAAAATAACAATTATTTTCAGGACTTTGTCTTCCATTTAAAGAATACTGAGACTCAAGACACTGACAATCATTACAGAAGAATAAAAATTTCTACTTAAATTCTGGCACAAAAATAACCCTTCCATCCAACTTAGCTGTCCCCATTCAAAGAAAGAACTGCCTATGTGTCAGGCCCTACAATAACAGTCTTCTAATTCTAATGCCCACACTAGCAATCAATTAATGCTGTAATTATAAAGAAATCTGTTATCATCACAAACAACAAAAAAAGTTACAACTGCTAAGTCAAGTTTTGAGTATATATACATATGTATGCTATTCTACATGTAAATCTTTTAGCAACTGATTTTAAAAAACAGCTAATGCATCTAAGGTAAAATCACACTAGGGTGTTTCTGAAGACTCTCTTTGGAATACTAGCAGCATAATAATCATGACATTAGCAATCAAACTTTACTTAGCAGAAAGTTCTTAGAGGCTTTGGGAAGCTGTGTATAAAATGGAGTAGACAGGAGGGAAGGGTTCCCTGTGCTGTTAAAATCAACTACAGGTCCCAGCATGCAATGCTCTATTCTGGAGCTAGGCGAAAAACTGCACTGCATCTTGGGATTTGTAGTAAGTAAACCATTTCACCCTATCACAGTAAGTTTTAAGAAACTCTGAACTATCTAGCACAATCTGACTAGATCTTATTATCAGGGCCTAGTCAAATCTACATATAATTTGTTTGTTCCCTGCCCTAGCACAGATTCTTTACTATATACAGATAAAAAGTATTAATTAACATTTAGATCAACATTTTCACCTTAGAAAAACAGTATAGCTGTATAAAAGAAATCCTTAAAAAGCAAAAAGATATGACACAAATTTTAAATGATATTTAAAGATACAACTTTTAAAACAATTGCTTAAATTTTATCAGTTTCAAAGCCTTCTATCCCCTATACCCCAAAAAAGTTTCAATTGTTTTATCAGGTTTTCTCTTAACAGTCTTTCAAGTTACATTTCACAAATAATTTTTCTTGAAGAAAATTCTCACAAGAAAACATTTTCCATACTTTCATACTGCCCACTAGGCCCACTGGGAAATATATTCTTATAGTATACACATAAAACCATCACACACAACAACAACAATAATACTTAAGTCCCTCTTTCGTCCAGTCCTTAGTATTTACCCCCTCCACTTCTCACCCTTCATTTCACATACACATCTGTTTGTGAAAAGAACACTTAGGAAAATACCAATTACAGATCCATTTCTCTCAACCACTGACCTTTTCCAAAAACACAGAAGGTTTGTTTTTTTTTTAAATAAGCTAACAGTGACATGTCCAAACCCAAGTGGATAACTTTGAGCTGTAATATATGTATATAATTTCTACACACACTTTCGTTTTCTGCAACACTGAAGGAGGAGGCAGGGAAAGAACTAAGTGCAATCTGCATTAGGAGGCCTAACACAGGTGGTGGGTTATTTTCAGGCAACAGCACCTTCGCAAACATGTTGTGGAATACAGTCCAAGAAATTCCTAACAAGGCAAGATAAGCTGGCACACAAATTTAACACAATCCAGCTAAAAATCACCTGCAACACATGCTACTACATCTCACCATGAAAGTGACAGGATCTGAAGCTTCATCAATACAACACACTGTCCATAAGGCCAGAGACAGCAGTTGCCATGGTTACTATCACCCACTTTTATCAGGAAATTATTGTCATTATTCTGAAGTTTTTGGTACTTATTTAAAATTTTAAAAAACAGTCTAAGGTTCTGACTGTTAATTGAGTCAGAGAATCAACTACTGTTTGATTTGTAAGTATGCTGCTTTAGAGATCCACATGGTTAACAATACTTGGATCTGCAGCAGAAAAAAATCAATTCCTTTCTACTGCTCCTTCTCCTCAAGTACTGACAGTTTGTATTCTCAATGCAGCCAAAACAATAAAACAAAACCCATCTTTTTGGCTTCTGTGTTTAAGTTATTTTTCTCCCCTAGGCCCACAAACAAAGTCAAAATATAACCTAGATCATCAACCTGTTAGGCCCCATCCCTTTCCTATCTCCAAATTATCAGTTCACTTTTTTGGTCTACTTTAAAAAGCAGAAAAACATTTCCATAGATGATTCCAAAATATAGGAAAGAATAGTTTCCTCCAGCTGAGACCTGCTCACTACTTTTTCTTTAAAAAGGGGGCAGAGGTGTGCAGTCTGCAGTGTGTTGGAGGGAGAGAAATGGAGGGGCATTCAAGCTGCCTAACAAGTGTCTAGTGTAAAAAAGTTGCTTTAGAAAAACTCAAAGGATGACTGAAACGCAGATTATCTCTTAAGGGAAAGAGTTCACCACCTTCCCAATTTAAGACTCCATTGATAGACAAGCAATATAAAAGTTATTCCTAACAAACGGTCTATTTCAACATTCTCACCAAAGGTAACTGTTCAAAACTTCAATACACAAATAAGATGATATGAAAGCCCGCAAAACAGCATGGCCACATGCACACACATGATACAAAGAAGGAAACATGCTATTGAAGAAATAATTATCAACAATAATTTTCATGCAGTATTAACATATTACTTTAAAAAAACACCTCAAAACAGCAAAAAAACACACCTGGTAAAGTTAGAAAGTGATCAAAATACATTGCTATGCTCCTAAGGAATATTTAGGGCCTACGAAAAAAAAGCCCATGTACAATAAGTTCTGAGAAGTCAACATAAATCATTAATATTTCCCAGCACAAATTAATATGAAGATTCAAACATGTTTCAAGAAATCAGCTCTGAATATAGATATAAATGATTTCTGTCAAAGGTTAGAGACCTAAACTATAACCCCTTCCTTTTCTCCCTTTCAACAGTAATTAAATACAAAAGACTTTGGCAATATATTAAGGATCCAAAATTTAAAAACACATGCCTAAAACCTTAATGTCAGTATTTCCTCAAAAAAAAAAAACAAAAAACTTTAGTGTTCACTGTCTAGGATGAAAACATTAATATTACCCTGAGAAGTTTCATTTTTATCTAAACAGTTAAATGTTTCTCTCACCCTTCACTGAAGCAAGTTTCTATATTTAATTTCCAGATGCGGTTATTTCATAAAGACTAGTTAATTCTAAAATTTAGGATACTATATCTTTTGATATGTTCACAAAATAGGAACTCTCCATTATCTGTATGTTACTTTATTTCAGTCCAAATTTGAGTAGAGTCTATTAAGAAAGCCAGAACTCAAAGTTCTGAGTTTTAAACTTCTAAGTTATTTTGACACCAAAAATATTTCAGTGCACTCCTCTAGATTTGAGTAGTCATTTCCTCACGCATCCTTCTCAAATAGAAAAACAAAAATGATACACACAGGTTCCTAATACTAACACATACAAATACATGTCTTTTTCACTCTGAAACAAGTTTGAATGGTTTAGTTAGCAAGAATTTTTCGGAAAGTTAGCAGGATCAGTCAAAACAATCAAAATATTAACCATGACATCTGTTACTCTGTGTGTTACTAAAAGTCTATAGAAAAATACAGGAACTTTAAAATAATTACTAAAATCAACTACTATCACATCAATGGAGAATGAAGAAAAACTTTAACAGGAGATACACATTTCACAGGATCTACAAAAGGAAAAAATGATCTTTTTTTTTTTAATTAGGGGAAATTGCCTAGACAGCATTTTTAAACAAAGCTTCAATATTCTAACAAAGAGCTTTTTGGTAACCACAGCAGTATTTAAAAAAAAGTTCATAAAGTGTTCTGGGTGCACTTTTAAAGCACTCATTTCCCAAATCATATGAAGATAGTTAATATTTTAAAGCCAGGAGCTTCTGCCCATGTATTAATTAGCCACCTATCTCAACAACTTAACATCTGCATGGCTTCTGACAATTTACAAAGAACTTTCACATGTATTATATCATTTGATCTTACTGAGAAAAAAGTACACCATTATTTCCAAAAAAACAAACAAAATTCAAAGCAAGTTCATCAAATTTTCTACACATTCTTAAGTTTTTAAAACTTTGATATAAAGCTTTACAAGCTACCACAGTACCATAATATTTCCAGTGATAAATCAATTCACTGAACACTAACAAGAGTTTCAAAGGACCATGTGCTATAAATGCTAGGAAAATACTTCCATCTTTATGCACTTATTGTTAAGTGTTACTAACAGCCATATCAGCAGTGACCTATACCCACAGACAGAACTTTACTTCTAGTTCAAGAATCTCAGTCTTTGCAAGCCAACTCAAACATATTAACTGCATGTATTTATAAAGCTGAGGGCCTAAGAATTTATCTATTAGGATTACTGTCCACAGATGGGAAGGAAAAACCACAGAAAGTCTAAGAATTTTTCCATACAGTATCTCCCTTTCCAATAATAGTTCAAGTACTCTATATCTCACTCAATATTATAAAGATGCCCTCAAAGTCAAAAGTCCCAAGTCATATTAACTACTTTTGTTTATAGTCCTCCACAGCACGTAATTTTTAAAAACGTGTTCAACACTCCACTCATCAATATGAGAGTAACTCCAAGTTGAGACTCATTATTTTCCAAGCAAAATATTTCTAACAGTACTCTGTACCTAAGGGCACCATCCTTCAGCTGTCCACCATAAGCAATCTACTCTGTGTAATATTGTAAGCAGGTAAAAAGCAGTCACAAATTTCAGCTTCTAATAGCAAATGGAATTTTTCAATGGACTTACTCAAGATCTTTCTGGAACTTTAAGGTGTTAATCCTGTTGCTTAGCTGAAGCTAAGTAGAGCTGTAGTAAGTAGCAAGACCCTTACAATTCAGAGGTTTCCTTTATCTTGCTGCAGCACCTCCTGCTGGATAGCATTTAGAGTTCTTCATGTAAGCAGAAGAGGAGTATTTCTGAGGCAGCTCTTTCCAGATGACTGAATGGGAAAAAGGATGGACCCTTCAAAGCTAAAAGAAACAGGGGCCACCCAACACTTACACCTCTTAAAAATAAAATCTGGCAGAGGCAGGGGGCTGTTTACTTTTCCAGTTCCATAAAGACTCGCTTGGGAGTTCTAAGTGCAATAAGCTTAAATAAAGCTTGCAAAATTATCTTAAAACTATGTTAAAAAGCCTTCTGAAGCATTCAAGCAAAAAGACTATTAAGACCATCCAAGCAACCTTAGTCATATTGCAAATACTATTACCTTAAGAAAAGCAAAAGTATGACATAAAGAAAAGCACCTGGAATATTTTTAATGTGTTAGCCAGAAACTTGTTTGAAGAATTTTCTGCACTATTACTATACTCTTCATTTAAGGATAGTTATAAATCTACAAAAGTTTTAAGTACAGAATTTTTTCATACACATGAAAAAATTTGCAAACAAAAACTTCCTCTTTGCCATCAAAAAAGCCCATGTACAATAAGTTCTGAGAAGTCAACATAAATCATTAATATTTCCCAGCACAAATTAATATGAAGATTCAAACATGTTTCAAGAAATCAGCTCTGAATATAGATATAAATGATTTCTGTCAAAGGTTAGAGACCTAAACTATAACCCCTTCCTTTTCTCCCTTTCAACAGTAATTAAATACAAAAGACTTTGGCAATATATTAAGGATCCAAAATTTAAAAACACATGCCTAAAACCTTAATGTCAGTATTTCCTCAAAAAAAAAAAACAAAAAACTTTAGTGTTCACTGTCTAGGATGAAAACATTAATATTACCCTGAGAAGTTTCATTTTTATCTAAACAGTTAAATGTTTCTCTCACCCTTCACTGAAGCAAGTTTCTATATTTAATTTCCAGATGCGGTTATTTCATAAAGACTAGTTAATTCTAAAATTTAGGATACTATATCTTTTGATATGTTCACAAAATAGGAACTCTCCATTATCTGTATGTTACTTTATTTCAGTCCAAATTTGAGTAGAGTCTATTAAGAAAGCCAGAACTCAAAGTTCTGAGTTTTAAACTTCTAAGTTATTTTGACACCAAAAATATTTCAGTGCACTCCTCTAGATTTGAGTAGTCATTTCCTCACGCATCCTTCTCAAATAGAAAAACAAAAATGATACACACAGGTTCCTAATACTAACACATACAAATACATGTCTTTTTCACTCTGAAACAAGTTTGAATGGTTTAGTTAGCAAGAATTTTTCGGAAAGTTAGAAGGATCAGTCAAAACAATCAAAATATTAACCATGACATCTGTTACTCTGTGTGTTACTAAAAGTCTATAGAAAAATACAGGAACTTTAAAATAATTACTAAAATCAACTACTATCACATCAATGGAGAATGAAGAAAAACTTTAACAGGAGATACACATTTCACAGGATCTACAAAAGGAAAAAATGATCTTTTTTTTTTTAATTAGGGGAAATTGCCTAGACAGCATTTTTAAACAAAGCTTCAATATTCTAACAAAGAGCTTTTTGGTAACCACAGCAGTATTTAAAAAAAAGTTCATAAAGTGTTCTGGGTGCACTTTTAAAGCACTCATTTCCCAAATCATATGAAGATAGTTAATATTTTAAAGCCAGGAGCTTCTGCCCATGTATTAATTAGCCACCTATCTCAACAACTTAACATCTGCATGGCTTCTGACAATTTACAAAGAACTTTCACATGTATTATATCATTTGATCTTACTGAGAAAAAAGTACACCATTATTTCCAAAAAAACAAACAAAATTCAAAGCAAGTTCATCAAATTTTCTACACATTCTTAAGTTTTTAAAACTTTGATATAAAGCTTTACAAGCTACCACAGTACCATAATATTTCCAGTGATAAATCAATTCACTGAACACTAACAAGAGTTTCAAAGGACCATGTGCTATAAATGCTAGGAAAATACTTCCATCTTTATGCACTTATTGTTAAGTGTTACTAACAGCCATATCAGCAGTGACCTATACCCACAGACAGAACTTTACTTCTAGTTCAAGAATCTCAGTCTTTGCAAGCCAACTCAAACATATTAACTGCATGTATTTATAAAGCTGAGGGCCTAAGAATTTATCTATTAGGATTACTGTCCACAGATGGGAAGGAAAAACCACAGAAAGTCTAAGAATTTTTCCATACAGTATCTCCCTTTCCAATAATAGTTCAAGTACTCTATATCTCACTCAATATTATAAAGATGCCCTCAAAGTCAAAAGTCCCAAGTCATATTAACTACTTTTGTTTATAGTCCTCCACAGCACGTAATTTTTAAAAACGTGTTCAACACTCCACTCATCAATATGAGAGTAACTCCAAGTTGAGACTCATTATTTTCCAAGCAAAATATTTCTAACAGTACTCTGTACCTAAGGGCACCATCCTTCAGCTGTCCACCATAAGCAATCTACTCTGTGTAATATTGTAAGCAGGTAAAAAGCAGTCACAAATTTCAGCTTCTAATAGCAAATGGAATTTTTCAATGGACTTACTCAAGATCTTTCTGGAACTTTAAGGTGTTAATCCTGTTGCTTAGCTGAAGCTAAGTAGAGCTGTAGTAAGTAGCAAGACCCTTACAATTCAGAGGTTTCCTTTATCTTGCTGCAGCACCTCCTGCTGGATAGCATTTAGAGTTCTTCATGTAAGCAGAAGAGGAGTATTTCTGAGGCAGCTCTTTCCAGATGACTGAATGGGAAAAAGGATGGACCCTTCAAAGCTAAAAGAAACAGGGGCCACCCAACACTTACACCTCTTAAAAATAAAATCTGGCAGAGGCAGGGGGCTGTTTACTTTTCCAGTTCCATAAAGACTCGCTTGGGAGTTCTAAGTGCAATAAGCTTAAATAAAGCTTGCAAAATTATCTTAAAACTATGTTAAAAAGCCTTCTGAAGCATTCAAGCAAAAAGACTATTAAGACCATCCAAGCAACCTTAGTCATATTGCAAATACTATTACCTTAAGAAAAGCAAAAGTATGACATAAAGAAAAGCACCTGGAATATTTTTAATGTGTTAGCCAGAAACTTGTTTGAAGAATTTTCTGCACTATTACTATACTCTTCATTTAAGGATAGTTATAAATCTACAAAAGTTTTAAGTACAGAATTTTTTCATACACATGAAAAAATTTGCAAACAAAAACTTCCTCTTTGCCATCAAAAGATGTGTCCTGAGATTTTAAAATGCATTCTTCAAACATTTTAAATGGACCTTAATAAGCCCGTTTTAAGCCCACAACGTAGATTCCATATATAAACATAAAGAGAAAAGCAGAAAAGGACTTACCAAAATCAAAATGAATAATAGTATTTCCAGTAAAAATGTAGTAACAGTTTCCTACAATGCTGTGAAATCAAGTAAATTGTGAAACTTAGAAAAAAAGGGGGCTGTGGCAGGGGGCTAGTCTTCAGAAAGCAAAAGAAAAGCTGACCTATTTATTTCTACTGCCCAAACGTGAGTGAACATCAGATGTAAACAAACAACATAAACGCTGAAAAGTACACTTCGATGTCTTAGCCCCAGTTTCAGTCCCTTTAGCAGGCCCTCAATGAAGCTACAGATGTTGGTAAGTATCCTCTTTAAAAGGAGATATTCAAGCTCTGCGCCCTAAAGAACCCCTTTAAAGTGTGCCTATGAAAAGGCTTCCTTCCTAGAGTGCATAACTGCTTTTAAAAAAAAAACTTTCATCAGTCCAATTAATCTGATTCTAATATTCAGCAATCAATTATTAATATATAAATGTTCTTCCTTCTCCAACGTCCCCAGCTCAAGCATCTACATTCCTGACACTAAAATGCACAGCTCGCACCCCAGCTATGGAGCAAATCTTTGAAAACCAAAACAGAGCCACAAAGTTCACTGTCAAGGCCAGTGCTGAGGCCCGCACACGCCCGGACCTTAACTCACATTTTAAATTCTAGAAAGCCATACTTGCAGAGACATCATTTAAAAACAACACAGTGTGGACGTGCGGAGTAAGATCCTCTACTTCAAGACCTAAACAAAGAATATTTCAACATATGACCGGAATATGATGACACCAGATTCACCAATGAAAACAAAACCTGCCTACCATTAGCAGTCGTACCCTCATCTCGACAACTCAACTACTTAGAAATCACTCTCGGCACATCTGCACCCCACAACCTGCGTGTGGCCTTCTCCGGGGGTGCAAGCCACAGACAAAGTTGAAAAGAGACATTCTTCCCCCCGGTGCCCAATCTCGACATCGACCCCTCCCCTGCCAGGACCACCTTGCTGCTACCCACCATCGCGAACGTGTTCAGGGGAGAAAAAAAAAAAA
>SJYT01048960.1:0-19443 GCA_006410635.1 Cephalophus harveyi
TGACTCATTGGAAAAGACTCTGATGCTGGGAGGGATTAGGGGCAGGAGGAGAAGGGGGCGACCGAGGATGAGATGGCTGGATGGCATCACGGACTCGATGGATGTGAGTCTGAGTGAACTCTGAGAGATGGTGATGGACAGGGAGGCCTGGCGTGCTGCGATTCATGGGGTCGCAAAGAGTCGGACACGACTGAGCGACTGAACTGAACTGAGCTGAACTTGAATCTTCAGTGAATGAAGACAGTCATCATCTTCTAGTGCAAGAGGTGAGAAAGAAAGAGACAGAGAAGGGAGCTTCCTAACATGGGTTTTGGCCACAGGAGAGAGTGGTGCTCCAAGGAGTCGGCCTCTGCCAGACTTGGATCATGAAAGGGAGTGTGCGGGAAATTGGGTTTAATGCGACAGGATCAGTACCCCATGGCTTTCCACCTCAACACTAGGTTGATTATTAGCAGTTGACAATCATCTGATGGACTGATTTTTAAAGTACTATTTTTTAAAATTCTTTAAAATCCATAGGCTTAGAGCCCTTCTGAAAAGTGAGAAAAATGCATACTGTTATGGGTTGAATGGTGTCTCCCTACAGATGTTGGATCCTAACCCTTGGTACTTTCGAATGTTGACCTTATTTGGAAATAGTCCTTACAAAGGTCATCAAGTTAAAATGGGGTCGTTAGGGTGACCTAATCTTATGCGACTGGTGTCCATATAAAGAGTAAAATTGGACACAGACATACACACAGGGAGAAGACCACATGAGGTGAAGGCAGAGATTGGGGTGATGTCCAGCTAAGGGACACCAAACATGGCCAGCAAGCCACCAGGAATGAATGGAGAAACCTGGAACAGATTCTTCACGCAGCCCTTGGAAGAAACTCACCCTGTGCACACCTTGGTCTGGCACTTCTGGCCTCCAGATCTGTGAGGCAGCTCATTCCTGCTGTTTCAGCCACCCAGACTGTGGTTCTTTTGTTACTGCAGTCCAAGTAGACTAACACACGTGCAGACACATCTTACCGTGAAAACATCCACGTCTTTCCATTCCATCTCTTGTTTCCATTTTCTGTGTTTCCCACACCTGTTTTCTGATTCTTGCAATCTCTCTGTACCCTACCCCCCTGCCCTGCAAAATCTCCCACTTTTGGTTTCCTTTGGGATTGTGGCTGCACATGAGTTTAGGACCCAAGGGACTTGAGATCTTAGGGACTGATGAGATGTTAGCAACTGTCTGGTTCCACCCCAAGTTTCTCAGCTCAGAGAATACAGGGCCTGATTTAGAGAAACCCAGCAAAGGCAGATACCAGGGCATTCCCTGGGGCAGGGCAAGTTTTGCAGTGTGGGGAAAACCCAACCCCACCAAGCCTGGGTAAGTTCAGCCCTTCTGGCCAATGGAGAGGCTCTAAGGTGTAATTCTGGAGGATGTTTGGAGCCCTTCATGGAGAGGTGAGGCTCTCCTGCTGGAGCAAGGATGCAGATACAGGCTGCCGGGAACCTCCACCTGTGACCCTACCCCTTGCAGAGCACTCACCTCTGGGAGGTCCTCAGGAAGGTGGACGTGCGGCCTGGAGGCTACCCGCCAGGGTCTAAGCCAAGTTTCCTTTCTGTGAAAGGAGGACAGCCCATTACTCAGAGGGTTGTTCTGTGCATTGATACTTAAGTAACCTCTGCTATGCAGAGAAGGTCTTTGTTCTAAGTGGACAGTGCAAATCTAACAAGGAGTGTCAGCTTGTAACATTCTGCAGCCCCATCCAGCCTAGGCATTGATGTCCCTGGACCACACTGACCCTCCAGCCGAGGCTCACCCCCTAGGAGTCTCTGCACTGCTCTGAGTAGCTGATGGCTGTGTCCTGAGTCTCCATGGCAGCCTGAGGTCTCATCTGTGTGTGGAAACTGGCCTCACTCATGGTCTCAGGGCTGGCTCTCGAAGTGCAGATGGGCCCATGGGCTCGTCACCAGGTTTCTGTCTTGATTTCCTGGTTTACAATCCACAAGCAACAGCAGCAATTAATGGTTTTTGAGCACTTGTTGAATGTAGGGAATAACAGGTAGGAACAGAGCTGTAGCCTTCAGCAAGGACTCCTGACCTAGATTGTGGAAGGGAATGATGGAAGGAGATTTCCCAAAGGTGAAGTGAACTCTCCCATGCCATCCCTGGGACTGAGCTCTGATCTAAACTTACCTGGAGGCTGCGTCCTCAGTCCTGTTCCTGAGTCAGGTGGCTGGGCTCTGCCCTGGTCACAGCCCACCTGGACCGGGGCCCAGCCCTGCTGCCCTGGCCCGCCTGCCACACCGTGACACCAGCCGCTGCCCCTGCTGGCCCCAAGGGGTCCCCACGTCACCCACCCATTTGAGGGCTGGGCCCCCAGGCCTTTTCTGGCTGTGGCTGTTTGGGTCCTTTCCCAATAGCTTCACTGAGATCCTAGCTGTCCTCCTGGCTGAGCTCATTTAAATGTGGGGTTCAAAATGAGTCTCACTCAGAGGTGCCACTTTGGCCTATGGATTACTTTGAGCTGAAGTCAATTAAGGCTGAAAAAATTCAGGAAAATTTTTGCTTACTTCTTTTTTTTTTTTTTTCCAGAAAAATGTGAGTGTTAGTTGCTCAGTCATGTCTGACTCTTTGTGATGCCTTGACTGTAGTCCATCAAGCTCCTCTGTCCATGGAATTCTCCACAGGCAAGAGTACTGGATTGAGTAGCCATTCCCCCTTCTCCAGGGGATCTTTCTGACCCAGGGATTGAACCCAGGTATCCCATGTTTTAGGCAGATTCTTTACAGCCTGAGCCACGAGGAAAGCCATCAGTTCAGTCGTGTCCGACTCTTTGCGGCCCCATGGACTGCAGCACGCCAGGGTTCCCTGTCCATCACCAACTACTGAAGCCCATTCAAACTCATATCCATCGTGTTGGTGATGCCATCCAACCATCTCATCCTCTGTCATCCCCTTCTCCTCCCACCTTCAATCTTTCCCAGCATCAAGGGTCTTTTCCAGTGAATCAATTCTTTGCATCAGGTGGCCAGAGTATTGGAGTTTCAGCTTTAGGATCAGTAATTCCAATGAATATTCAGGACTGATTTCTTTTAGGATTGACTAGTTTGACTTCCTTCTAGTCCAAGGGACTCTCGACAGTCTTCTCCAACACCACAGTTTAAAAGCATCAGTTCTTCAGCGCTCAGCTTTCTTTACAGTCCAACTCTCACATCCATACATGACTACTGGAAAAACCATAGCTTTGACTAGACAATGCAGGAGACCTGGGTTCAAGCCCTGGGTTGGGAAGATCCCCTAGAGAAGGAAATGGCAACCCACTCCAGTACTATTGCCTGGAAAGTCCCATGGACAGAGGAGCCTGGTAGGCTACAGTCTATGGGGTCACAAAGAGTCGGACACGACTGAGAGACTTCACTTCACTTGACTAGACAGACCTTTGTTGGTAAAGTAATATCTCTGCTTTTTAATATGTTGTTTAGGTAGGTCATAACTTTTCTTCCAAGGAGCAAGCATCTTTTAATTTCATGGCTGCAGTCACCATCTGCAGTGATTTTGGACCCCCCAAAAATAAAGTATCTCACTGTTTCTCCATCTGTTTGACATGAAGTGATGAGACTGGATGCCATGATCTTAGCTTTCTGAATGTTGAGCTTTAAGCCAACTTTTTCACTCTCCTCTTTCACTTTCATCAAGAGGCTGTTAGTTCTTCGTTTTCTGCCCTAAGGGTGGTGTCATCTGCATATCTGAAGTTATTGATATTTCTCCCAGCAATCTTGATTCCAGCTTGTGCTTCATCCAGCCCAGCGTTTCTCATGATGTACTCTGCGTATAAGTTAAATAAGTAGGGTGACAATATACAGCCTTGACATACTCTTTTCTCTATTTGGAACCAGTCTGTTGTTCCATGTCCAGTTCTAACTGTTGGTTCTTGACCTGCAACCTTCCTCTTAACTGCTGGAAGAATTTAGAAAGAGGTCCAGGAAGAGAATCATCATCAGAGGTGACTACAGAGAGTGTCGCCAGCTGTGGTGAGCTGGGGACCTGGCAGGGCCTGTTTGTCCAGAGACTTCTCTGTGTTCCATTGTCTCCTGTGGCCTGGCAAACATTTACTCTTCCTGGTCCTCCTGTGAATTGTCTTCCTCCCCTTTGGAGTCCATACTCCTGGTCCCTTCCTCTTAATTCAGAATGGTGTATGAGCCTCAACTGCCTATAAGAGAGACTCATGTTGTCTTTGTAGGGCTCCTGCATGTGTGGAATTAAATTTGTTTTCTTCTGTTAATCTGGCTTATGTCGGTTTAATTCCTAGACCAGCCAGAAGGACCTAGAAGGACAGAGAAAAAATTTCCTCCCTCACAAAATGAAGGAAGGATCTTTTGCAGATGGTATTTTAATCTTCATTCTCACCTCACCTAAAGATTTCTGAATTTTTGTTGTTCCTGGTCTGGATTTCTGTGATGTATCTTAATGTTACTTTGTCCGACTCAGTTTCGTGCTGATGACTCTGTGTCAGTATTGTTTTGCTCCTGATTTCCAATGGGCTGGTTTTTGGATACCTTGTATACCCAGCAAGGTGCTACACATAATAGGCAAAGGCAGACTGTCAGGGAGCAAAGAGGAAGGAAGTGGGGTGTCAGGGCACCTGGCTGGTCCTCTGTCCTTTTAGGAAAGTCATCCTTAAGAAATCATTCTATCTTCTGGGTCAGTGTCACGGTCCAGCCATCCTGACCATACTGTCCAGATGTTTTGTGAGAACACGTGGACATACAATTCCAGTAGGTTGAGTATACAATGAAAATATCAAATTTAAAAAAAAATCTTTTTCTTTGGCAAGAGCCCACATTTACTTGAGGCTCAGTTCTTTCTTTAAATTCTTCACCAGACTGACTTTTGGTCTGTCTAGCCCTCTTGGCAGTTTAACCATGGCCTGCTTTGCAAGGCTTTTTCCAAAATTTTACTCCTGAAAATAGATGTCAAGGCCGTGAGGAACTGGGCTCTGCCATGTTTCTTGGACACCCCCTGCCCGCCACCCCACCTCTGCTCTTCCTAAAGCTTTGCCAGGCTCCCAGTTCCCACTCTCACTACATATCGGCTTGTTATTCCGAGTGGCGTCTTATTTCATCTGGCTCTGGTTTTGAAATGATCTACTTTCAATCTGGGTCACCTTTTGGGTACAGATTTTTTGAAGCTTATATAAGAGAACTGGACTATTGTAGGTGGTATGTATACTTTCTCCTTGTGTCCTGATGTTCAGATGAGCTTTTTGAATTTCCTAGAAGGCAAATTAGGAGGAATCTTGAGGGACCTGGGAACTATGGCTTGTGACCTGGCCCACCATGAATGAATGCCTTGAATAAGGACATGGGCAGAACAGAGTGAACTGGAGTGTGGGTGGGGCTGTCCTCACCCTCCATGCGGGCACCTCACCCTCTCTACGTGAGACATTGGTGGCTTTCCCTGGTAAAGCCACTGATGCCGGGCTGAGCCCAGTGTTAGGAAGGCAAGAGTCTCGTGTGGCTGTAAGGAGCTGGGAATGTGAGGTCTAAGAAGCTTACTTGGCTCAGGTTTCAGTGAGCTGTACCCCTTCCTCTCCACAGCCTTCATCTCCACCCCACCATCCAGAGGCTTCCCTCCTGCTACACCTCCCAGCTTCATCCACCCTCTGACCTATTTTCCCATGATCCTGCCACCCCAAGTGGGCTGCAGTTCAGTTCTGGGGCTAAGCACCTGGAGTGAGAGCAGACCCCACAGATTACAGGCTGGGGTCTCCGGCAAGACTGCTCTGGCTTCTGACTGACCTGCCACAAAGCTGAAAGGTCCGCATGAGCCCCTTAGACTTGATAATTCACTAGAGTGATTTACAGAACTTAGGAAAGGCCTATAATCTATGTTTACAGTTTTATCATAAAGGATACAAATCAGAAGTGGTAAAATGAAGAAGGCAGGTTCTGATGGGTCGCCAAGTGTTCTCACCCTGGGGAATCAACACACAGCACCTTCCCAGCACATCCAGGAAGCCCGCTCAACCTCAGGGTGCAGAGGCTGTATGATCTTGGCATGACGGATTGAATCAGCAGCCACATAACTGGACTCTATTCAGGCCTCACCCCTCCTTGAAAGTCTGGAGTTTGGGTGATCAGAGGCTCAGAGCCCCGGCCCTCTAATCAATCACACTTTAGGTCTTTCAACCTGACTCCTCTATCCCGGGACTACCTAGGGGCTCCCATGAGTCGCCTCATTAGCATAAACTGATATGTGATGCCTGGATTCATGAATAATAAAGACACTTCTGTTACTTGGGAGATTCTTAGTTTGGACTAAAGTCTCCCTTTCTGGAACCAGGAGCACAGGCCAGTCATATTCTTTATATGATACAACCTTAACCTTCCTGTTTTACCTTCCAGGTTCTAACTCATGTACTAGCCATGATCTTGAGGATGTGTGACATTCTCTAAAGAAGAAAACAACCAGATGCTCCTGTCTCCTGATGGTTCAGGGCAGATGGGGCCATGCGGCTCTTCCTTGGAGCTGCGGGCACCTCACAGCTGCTGCCTCTGGTCTCTGTGCTGAGCCCTGGGCCCTTGAAGCAGCCTCAGACCCTGGCCAGACTCTGTGGCCAGAGGACCAGATAAGGCAGATGTGGACCCCTGGGGTCCATCACATTTTACTGGCAAAAGAAAGGCTTTTGTCGAGGTATAACAGTAACCTGATCTGAGATCTAGAAAGATGAGTTACTGACCGGGTTATAGAGGGCAAGGCAGAGACAGGAGTGAAGGAGGGAGGGGGCCACGGGCAGTGAAGCAGCCTGGTAAGGAGGTGAGGCAAAGCGGGGACTCGAGGGTGATGAGGGGTCAAGTTTGGGTAACACTGGGGCTCTGGCACCAGGAGGTCAGGAGGAGCCAGCAGAACGTTCTATCTTTGTAGGATGGTGCTGGGGGCAGCGTCATACTTCCTGGGCTTCAGCCAGCAGGGGGACACAGGGAAAAGATGGGCACCTTCATCTCATAAGCCATCAGCCACCACCAAGCTGGCAGCCCCTTACCTGAATGCCCTGTGTTAGCTGGACACTAGGACTTGGGCCCTACAGACTCTGTTGCATAAGTGGTTTCCATGTACTGTTGTTTTTCTGCCTGGATTTTTCCATGATGGATGTGACTCATGTGTCACGCTGGGCAGGAGATGGTACTTAAATGTTTCCTGGGTTTGATCTCCACGCAGGCAGCCTGTGCTAAGACTTGGGGTAGGCGCTAAATGGATTTAATTAACTCCAGCATTTGAGCATCACTGTGGGCAGTGAGGTCTGGGGTGGGGGGCACTTGCTGCTGTCAGCCTGGCTGACTCTAGAAATCATCACATTGTGAACTGAAACGCGTCCAAGGAGTTTGATGGCAGAGAAGCCAGGATGGAAGGGAGAGACTGGGAGCCAGGGGTTTCTAATGTTATACCCACTTTTGCCCTGAACCTGGGCAGGTTGTAACATGTTCTTCAGATTTAGCAGCTGCCCAAGGACGGGATGGAGTGAGGGAGGAGTCTGCGAGTTTACAGAGAGCACCTCAAGGAAATTCGGAGAGCCAGGCCGCCTCCCAGAGAGAAAAGATGCTTTTCCCTGTCTCTGTCATGACCACGATTGCCTGCATAGGGGCCTCTGAAACACCCTTGACCTTCACTGACCTTCAGCACCTGCTCCAGCTTCTTCCTGCTGTGTCTTCCCGTTCTGCAAACACTGGGAAACCAGTCTGTCCTTCCCAAAGCCTTTGCATGAGCTGTGATGTCAGTCCTACAGACTAGAGACATGACGAAACTGACTGGAAATGGAGTTGTGGGGAGACAGAGGCAGGGAAAAGGCACATTTTTGCTGACGGGCTCCTGGAGAAAGCCTGAGTCGTGGCCTGGGACTCTGACTGGATCGCAGCGGGAGGCCAGGCCCCCGGAGCCTGGTCCTGCGGTTGCAGCCATGGCGGGTAGACCTGAGGTCCGTTCTGGCCTGCGTTAGCCTCCCAGTGATCCCATGAGGGGCTCCATCCCTCCAAGCTGTCCCTTCGTGCTCTGTCTGCAGTACAGTGCTGAACCCGACCTGGCACCTGGGAGCACTTGATCTAGTGGCAGCCGTGGGAAGCTGGCCCCGCGTCCGGGGCTGGCTTTGTCAGAGGGTCCCGGCCACATGCCACAGGGACAGCCGTGTGGCCTGCCCTGCGGTCTGTTTCCATTGCACTCTCTCTCTGTCCCCTCTGCTAACGTACAACCAGCAGAGGTAGGCACTGGCTGAGTGGGCAGTGGGGCTGGGACCTGTGAGCCACGGCTCAGGGCTCTGCCGATGTGAGAGTCTCTCTAGACACTGCCTGTCTCTGCTTCACTGTCCTGACCGCTCTCCTCCAGGGCTTGAGAATCTTCACTGCTTGGTGTTTTATTGTTGTCCTGTTCATGGAAGCCTTTATGCTTTCTCGGACACTGATTTTCCAGAAAAATCCAAGGGTGAGTCTGGTGATTTATGTCTCTAATTTGCTGGCTTTCAGTTTTCTACAAGAGCAAAAGTAAACGTTGAAAGATCTATTTGTCCCTTTGTATAATTAACTTCCCATAGTGGTTAAGATGGAGGAACAAGGCGATGGGGAAGACCAGTACGAGGGAGGAGGCTTTGGAGTCAGACTGAGCAGCCTCGTTATCCAGGCTCTACCGCTCACTCGCTTAGGGCTTCCCTTGTAGCTCAGTCAGTAAAGAATCTGCCTACAATGCAGGAGACCCGGGTTTGATTCCTGGGTCAGGAAGATCCCCTGGAAAAGGAAATGACAACCCACTCCAGTATTCTTGCCTGGAGAATCCCATGGACAGAGGAGCCTGCCAGGCTACAGTCCATGGGGTCACAAGAGTCGGACACAACTGAGCGACTAAACCACCACCACTGCTCACTAGCTGTGTGACCTGGACGCAGTAACTAAACCTCTCTGAGCTTCAGTGTCCTCATCTATTCTTTGGCTATAGCAACAGTACTGAGCTTACTGCACTGTTATGAAATTCAAAGAAAATAATGCATATAAAAATATAATAGTGCATGGTACTTATTAATAGTGAGTTTTTTAAAAGCTCTTATTGTAATTAGCCTCTATTTTTTTTTACCTGTAAAATGGACAAACAATAAAATATCCAAAATGAGCTAATGTAGAACTGACTGTAGAGCAAGGAATTTTATAAAAGGCTAACCCAGATGGGCCTTGTCCTGTGGGCTTACTAGCCCAAATAGAAGCTAAGAGGAAGCGATTAGAACAGATTCTGGAAGCAGTTCATGATGGTAAGAAGCAGGTTCTTTTTAAGGGATGTGGTCTGTCTGTCCCTTCCTTTCTACCCGCTCCAGAGCCTTCTTCCTCTGGTTGTAGATGAATAATGCTGGGTTCCTTCTCACCATGTACAGACTTCAGCAAATGAGCCCTCAGCAAGCCCAGGACCCTCTCCCCACTTACATATGGGGGTCTCCTTCGGGATAAAGAAACTCTGGGTCACTAGAAACAAGCTGGTGAGTTGGGGTTGAAAAATTCCCCTGGGTCCACCAGAAGACAGGAAAATCCACTTTGCTAGCTGATTGTATAGACTCCCAAATACTAAAGGTTGGGGAGATTCTTCTAGTTGTGTATGAAACTATGGAATGGGATAAAGGAGGGGAAGAAATACACATCTGTCCCTCTACAACTCTTCTCTAAATGCTTTTTCAACTTCTTCTAGATCCACAATCATTTTTTTGGGGATTCATCTGAATAAATCGAATCCACTCCTTAATGTCAACAATCTCCATCTCAACTTAGCCACAACATGAAGGATGGGCAGAAAGGAAGTTCAAGAAGGCTTTTTTTAGAAGTTGAATTGCAGACTTTCTTAACCATCAGACGTTTGCTTCAGGGCTCATTGAGATCAACCCTCCTGGGGTACCCCATCCTTCCATCTTCCCCCCGGGGTACTCTTTATGGTTCCCAATATGCCAGCTCTCAGAGCTCAGTTGTGGGCTGGTCTATCGGTCACCAGGTTAAGAAGGCAATTGTCTGATCTCTTCTGCCAGGTTTCCATTCTGAAAACCCCTAAGCTCTGGTACTGTCATTTAGAATTGTTTGTTGAAACGAGCTTCAAGAGGACTTCGTCTTTGTCGTCTAAGTTGTTTAACCAAATATAGCCCATCTTTAAATTCCTCTTCCGGCCTCTGTTCTCCAGTTAAATTTTCCCTCTCCTTTCCCACCCCTGGGCTAACTCCCTCAGGCATCTCCCACCCCCACCAACTCCTCCCAGACACCACAGCCAAGGGAGCCTTCTGTGCTCTTCATTTTGCTGAGCTCCTCATCTTACAAAGCAAACTGGCATCCTCAGACCCTCCTTTGTTCCCTGAAATACCATCTAGTCAAGTAATATAACTCAGAAAGATATTTGAAAATAACTTTTCAAGCTCCTTCAAGAATTCTTCTCTCATTGCAACACATGGAGGCAAATAGCAGATGGAATACATTTCTTCATCTTTAAAAACACCAGATGCTTCTCTCCTTATTTGATTTTTTAAAGTCACACTCCTTCCCCATCTAGCTTTTGTCTGTCCTCCACCTCCCAAATCTTCTAGTTCTGTTTGTCATGAAAACAGCCTTCAGAAACATGAAAACGTGGGCTTTGAGGATGTGCACCCATTTAGGAAGGACAAGCTGGCTTCAAGGATAAGCAGGGTGTTGGGTGCAAGAAGCTCCACTTTTAATACCATGACTTTGGGTTCAGGGAAAAGAATGTGGGTCCCAAGGCCAGGGTGTAGCTGATGCCTTCAGAGGGGTGTGGTGGCTAGCTCCGGGGGAGTCAAGGGCAGGGACCACCAGCTTATATTCTCACAACCAGGGCATGCAGCAAGGATGAAAAGCTTAGCCTTTTTTTTTTAGGGGAGGAACTAAATCTTCCTAGCTTTATAGCTTGGATAAGACATTAAATTGAGATTCCAATTTGGTGATGCACTGCCCAGGCTTTGGATGCTCTGTGTGGCTCATGGGCCACTTTTCTGTCACATTTTGATTTAAGTTATTTCACACACATTTATAAAGGGTGGGTTGTGGATAAACCATAACATTTAACACAAGGTATAGATGCCCCATCTTTGAGACCCTCAGGGAATAAAGATTTAGTGAGAGCCAGAGATAAGCTCATACATAATGATGTTCCAAAGAAGAATATAACCACCAAGATGAGATTCTGTAGGGGGACAACAGAAAGGGGCTTGGGGAAGAGTCAGATCACTTCCTTCTGAGGGCAGAGAGGAAGCAAAATCTGCATTTGAGGCCCAAGGAAGTGAGGTAGGAAGGGTTCATTTTCCCAGCATAAATTTGGGGAGGCAACAATGAAATATTTTGTTCATTTATTTTTGTTTTCCCTTTTCATTTTTTTTAAAAATTTGTAATTTCTGCTGTATGGCCAGTTGACTCAGTTATACATATATACTTTCTTTTTTATATTTTTTTCCAATGACACATTTTAAAAACCTCTCTGCATGGTTCAAAATTATGTTATTTACATGCATATTCTATGATATGCATTTTACTTAAAAATTTTTAAATGAGTATCTTTGTAAATAATTATAAACTGAGTAATTACAGTCCTATTCATAATTCTGTTGCTTAAGACAATCTTTTTATGTCAGGTTTCTCTCCATTTGCTTAAGAAATCATTAAAAATTTCTTATGAAATCCCCATTATTAGTAGTTTCTTAATGGAAATAGAAAGCAAGCTGACCTAAAAATGTTATCTTGAGAATATACTTGCAAATAGGGCTGTGATTAATTATTAAGGAACCAACCATCTAATCCTTAAAGAGGTTCAGGATTAGCCAGACTCCATCAGTCTTCATGTGTGCTCATGAGAGAATGATTAAGGGAGCACTGCCCAGGCTTTGGATGCTCTGTGTGGCTCATGGGCCACTTTTCTGTCACATTTTGATTTAAGTTATTTCACACACATTTATAAAGGGTGGGTTGTGGATAAACCATAACATTTAACACAAGGTATAGATGCCCCATCTTTGAGACCCTCAGGGAATAAAGATTTAGTGAGAGCCAGAGATAAGCTCATACATAATGATGTTCCAAAGAAGAATATAACCACCAAGATGAGATTCTGTAGGGGGACAACAGAAAGGGGCTTGGGGAAGAGTCAGATCACTTCCTTCTGAGGGCAGAGAGGAAGCAAAATCTGCATTTGAGGCCCAAGGAAGTGAGGTAGGAAGGGTTCATTTTCCCAGCATAAATTTGGGGAGGCAACAATGAAATATTTTGTTCATTTATTTTTGTTTTCCCTTTTCATTTTTTTTAAAAATTTGTAATTTCTGCTGTATGGCCAGTTGACTCAGTTATACATATATACTTTCTTTTTTATATTTTTTTCCAATGACACATTTTAAAAACCTCTCTGCGTGGTTCAAAATTATGTTATTTACATGCATATTCTATGATATGCATTTTACTTAAAAATTTTTAAATGAGTATCTTTGTAAATAATTATAAACTGAGTAATTACAGTCCTATTCATAATTCTGTTGCTTAAGACAATCTTTTTATGTCAGGTTTCTCTCCATTTGCTTAAGAAATCATTAAAAATTTCTTATGAAATCCCCATTATTAGTAGTTTCTTAATGGAAATAGAAAGCAAGCTGACCTAAAAATGTTATCTTGAGAATATACTTGCAAATAGGGCTGTGATTAATTATTAAGGAACCAACCATCTAATCCTTAAAGAGGTTCAGGATTAGCCAGACTCCATCAGTCTTCATGTGTGCTCATGAGAGAATGATTAAGGGGGTCAGGGGTCAGTGGTCACTTCTCTCCTGTTCCCGTGTCAAGGCTGTTATCACACGGGAACAACTGTTTTACCATTCTTTCTTTCTGAATAGTCATCCCCACTCAGAAAGCTGCAGGGAGGCTGGAGCCCCTGGGTGCCCTGGGAGCCCACACAGAAGAACAGTTTTATTCCAGGAAGAGTGGCTTTCCCTCAGGCAGTTAGACTGTTCCAGCTGGCACCATGATGAGATTCTGAATTCCACACGATTGGCTCTGTCACATGGGAAGATGGTTAGGAACGCAGACTGCAAGCCCCTGCCCTGGGGAGTCTCAGGGGACTCCCCCAAGGTGAGGAGGATCCCATGGGCTTCACTGAGGCCCCCAAATTCATATGCTGAAACCCTACCCACGATGAGATGGTATTTGGAGATGAGGTCTTTGGGAGGAAATGAGGGTCTGCTGAGGTCATGAGGGTGGGGCCCCCACGATGAATTAGTGTCTTCCTAAGAAAAGCAAGGGCACCAGAGTGTGCTCTCTCTTATCTACTGAGTGAGGACCCAGTGACAAGGCAGCTGCCTGCAAGCCAGGAAGCAGCCTCCCCAGGGCCCGAGTGGCTGCACCTTGATCTTGGACTTCCAGCCTGCAGACCTGTGAGAGTCAATCCCTGGTTGTCTAAGTCCCTTGACCGTGTCCTTTGTTACAGAAGCCTGAGCAGGTGAGCACAGAGGATGGGACTACTCACAGGCCATCTGCCGCCTTTGCTTTTCTTGCCACATTTCCGGCCAGAGGCCCAGCCCACCCACAGGTGAGTCCAGGTCTCCTAACAGGTGCCATTTGGGGCTGCAGCGTGATGTTTGCTTGGAACCCTTTACTGATGTAGGGAAGGGTCTATGAGGGTGGTGACACAGTGGTGCTGGAGGAGTCAAGGAGGAGATCCAGCCCAGGGAGCATCGTAATGGACCCCAACACATGTCCTGCCTCCATCTGCCCCCCTCCTCCTCTACACCCTAGCTTCTCTCTCACTAGCTGCAGAAATGCTTTCCTAAAAATCTAATCTGATTAGCCCATTCCCCTGAGGGTCCTTTTGATGGACTTGTCAGATGAACAACACCCACTCATCTACTCTTCAGACATTTAGTGAGGCCCAGAGATGGTGCTGTGGGCACTGGAGGGGAGGTGAAGGTCAGGGAGCCCTGAGCCCATTAGCACCAAGGCTCGCAGGAGAGCAGAGGCTCCTCGTGTAGCTCCTAGGCGCCCCCTGCCCACCCACTTTCCTCCCACTCTGAATGGTGCTTTAACAGTAGAGCTCATTCCACCCTTGCCTCTCTGACTTCTGACTTTTCCATCTCTGTTGGGGTCTGAATTCTCCTGTCACAAGGGGAGACTTACTCTCCCTTCTGCTTTCAACTCAGCGGCACCAAGTGAGTGCCCAGCATCTGTCAGCCCCTCCCCATCCCAGCCCTGCCTCTGTGTGGTCTAGGAAGAACTCACCTCACCGGCTACTCTTCCAGGAGAGAAATACTGTCTCATCCCTCATGATGACCGCATGGGACAGGCACAGAGTAAGCCATGACTCAAAAGCAGGGAATTTTCTTTTCAAGGGCTTCCCTGGTAGCCTAGATGGTGAAGAATCTGCCTGCAGTACAGGAGACCCAGGTTCAACCCCTGGGTTGGAAGGATCCCCTGAAGAAGGAAATGGTAACCCACCCCAGTGTTCTTGCTGGGAAATTCCATGGACAGAGGAGCCTGGCAGGCTATAGACCACGGGTTCATAAAGAGTCAGACGTGAGTGAGTGACTCACACTTTCTGTTCAAAGGGTTATCTGAGGCAGGTGACCCTATCTTATGGTCCCCAGCATCTCAGCGCAAGGCCTAGGAATAGGCTGCAGCTTTGAGGTACAGGTTGGTGTCTGCACCCTCAGCAGGAAAGAATTTGCATGTGATTTCTGTTGAGTGGGAAGTTTTTCTCAAGATGCTCTGGAGGCCCTGTTACTGGTTTGGTTGAAACTTTTTCTAAATACTTCTGCAAAGTTTAGCTGGTTTGCTCTCTGGGGGAATTAAAAGCAATCCATCCCTCCACCTCCAGAAGGACTGGTCCTGCTTTCCTCAGCTGCCTTCCTGCATCCTGGAGGGACAGAGGTTGATAGGGGCTGAGTCACTCACTAGACATGTTTGGGCCACGCCCAGACCTCATGGCAGTGGGGCCAACCCGACTGGCTGGCTCTCAGCAGCCAGCACCAACCTCCCCACTGGAAACCCATCCCCGTCACAGAGATGGTCTTTTTCTGAATCTGGAAGCATTTATTTCCATCAGGTTTGCTGGGGCTCTCCACCTTCTCATCAGAAAGATTTCACTTTTCTCCACAGGATGTAAGTGGGAGTGCCTGCCTTTCCTTTTTTCCATCTCCGAGGGGTTCCCCGGCTGAGATGAGGCACAGGAGCAATAGGAGGCTCCAAGAACTCGGATTCCCTTGCAGAAGTTCAGCCCAGGGCCCAAGGGCAGGCAGGGATGGGCTTGGTCCCGAGGAGGGACTCCCCACCTGGACAGAAAGCCAGGGGACCAGAGGTTGAGGCTGGCAGAAGGAGAGCACACATCCCAGCTGACACAACAGTCTCCAGGTCTGGAGGTGCTGGTCCCTCCTTGCCGAGATTTTCTGGTGAGGAGGGCTCATGACCTCACTGACCCAGCCCTCTGGAGGGAGGGCTTCTGACTGTTAGCGCTGGCTGCCTTGAGCGGAGCTCCGTGTTGCCATGGCGACAAAGGCACTAGGCGTTGCATCTTCTGAGCGGCCTCGGTTCTCTGCAGCCCCTCCTGCATCTGCTTTTCTGATCAGACTCCTTGGCTTCTCAGCTCACAGTGGTGACAGCTGCCGTCCTGCAGCATCTGCCCCCCACCCTGGAGGGGCTGTGGAGAGGAACTCCTGGGGCTTGGGGCCTGGGGGACCCTAGTCTGAACCCCAATTCTGCCAGGCTAACCTGTAACCTGGGGCCAGAAGCTCGGCATGAGCTTGTCAAGAGGATGAAATTAAGATGTATGTGAATGAACTTTGCCAGGTATTACATAAATTAGGTTAGAAGCACCCTTCCTGGGTTTGTCTTCTAATAATCTTCTAGCTGTTCTTCTTGTCTCTGAAATTAATATTTTTAACATTTAAATTTAATATTAATTGCAATTAAATATTAATATTAGCATTTAATGCTTCAGAAGATGTTTTGTACTTCTTTTACATGCCCTGGAGCCGCTATCCATTATCTGAGCAAGGACCAGAAGCCAGGGAGGAGATAGTTTGAGATGGAAGGGGGAAAGGCATAGGGTGCGGGGTGGTTCCAGGCAGGAAAACAGGTGGACCAGCTCTGTGATAGAAGCCTCCAGGCTGAGGATGGGTAGGAAGAAGGGAATGAGTGTCTTGGCTGACATGGATGTGGTGGGGTAGGGAGAGAGCTCCTTCTCAGAGGTGGCCTTGGAGCCAGTTCCCTAAGGAAACATGAGGGCGGTGGGGAAGCAGGAAGACGTCAGGAACTGAGTTTTCTTCTCTCTGCCTCCCTGTGCCAGCCCCGCAGTTATGCCTGAGGTTTGGCCGGGGGTCTGAGCTCATCTGAGTCCTCATCTATAAACCTAGGGGCTGCTGGATGTCCTCTAAACTTTGTCCAGCTCTGTCATCTCCTCCTGTGAGTCCCTCATAAGCTGACCAGTGATGGAAGATCAGTTACCCTAGAGAAAGCCCTTAGTCTCCAATCCACTCTGTCCTGCTGCATCGTTCATGGAGCAGGGTCTGGTGGGGGGAGGTACTGAATGCATGGTCCCCATGGAAGTGTACTTCAGACACAGCATCCCTCCTCCTGCTGGTCTGGATAGCAGTCTCTCTGGGACAAGGCAAAGGTGAACACTGGGATTCTGTGACATGTTGGAAGCTGATTCCCTTGCAGAAGTTCAGCCCAGGGCCCAAGGGCAGGCAGGGATGGGCTTGGTCCCGAGGAGGGACTCCCCACCTGGACAGAAAGCCAGGGGACCAGAGGTTGAGGCTGGCAGAAGGAGAGCACACATCCCAGCTGACACAGCAGTCTCCAGGTCTGGAGGTGCTGGTCCCTCCTTGCCGAGATTTTCTGGTGAGGAGGGCTCATGACCTCACTGACCCAGCCCTCTGGAGGGAGGGCTTCTGACTGTTAGCGCTGGCTGCCTTGAGCGGAGCTCCGTGTTGCCATGGCGACAAAGGCACTAGGCGTTGCATCTTCTGAGCGGCCTCGGTTCTCTGCAGCCCCTCCTGCATCTGCTTTTCTGATCAGACTCCTTGGCTTCTCAGCTCACAGTGGTGACAGCTGCCGTCCTGCAGCATCTGCCCCCCACCCTGGAGGGGCTGTGGAGAGGAACTCCTGGGGCTTGGGGCCTGGGGGACCCTAGTCTGAACCCCAATTCTGCCAGGCTAACCTGTAACCTGGGGCCAGAAGCTCGGCATGAGCTTGTCAAGAGGATGAAATTAAGATGTATGTGAATGAACTTTGCCAGGTATTACATAAATTAGGTTAGAAGCACCCTTCCTGGGTTTGTCTTCTAATAATCTTCTAGCTGTTCTTCTTGTCTCTGAAATTAATATTTTTAACATTTAAATTTAATATTAATTGCAATTAAATATTAATATTAGCATTTAATGCTTCAGAAGATGTTTTGTACTTCTTTTACATGCCCTGGAGCCGCTATCCATTATCTGAGCAAGGACCAGAAGCCAGGGAGGAGATAGTTTGAGATGGAAGGGGGAAAGGCATAGGGTGCGGGGTGGTTCCAGGCAGGAAAACAGGTGGACCAGCTCTGTGATAGAAGCCTCCAGGCTGAGGATGGGTAGGAAGAAGGGAATGAGTGTCTTGGCTGACATGGATGTGGTGGGGTAGGGAGAGAGCTCCTTCTCAGAGGTGGCCTTGGAGCCAGTTCCCTAAGGAAACATGAGGGTGGTGGGGAAGCAGGAAGACGTCAGGAACTGAGTTTTCTTCTCTCTGCCTCCCTGTGCCAGCCCCGCAGTTATGCCTGAGGTTTGGCCGGGGGTCTGAGCTCATCTGAGTCCTCATCTATAAACCTAGGGGCTGCTGGATGTCCTCTAAGCTTTGTCCAGCTCTGTCATCTCCTCCTGTGAGTCCCTCATAAGCTGACCAGTGATGGAAGATCAGTTACCCTAGAGAAAGCCCTTAGTCTCCAATCCACTCTGTCCTGCTGCATCGTTCATGGAGCAGGGTCTGGTGGGGGGAGGTACTGAATGCATGGTCCCCATGGAAGTGTACTTCAGACACAGCATCCCTCCTCCTGCTGGTCTGGATAGCAGTCTCTCTGGGACAAGGCAAAGGTGAACACTGGGATTCTGTGACATGTTGGAAGCTGCGGCTCTTGGCAGGCCCGGGTTTATCTGGAACCATTTTCAATGATTTAGGAGGGGAAACTTGTTAGGTCCTGCCTGCCTGATGGAGTATGTCACCATCCCTGAAATAGGGTAGTCTGAGCTAAAATATCTTTGGTAGGTGATGAAAGACATTCCTTGGGTCAAGTTAAGAATGGTAAAGGCAAGGAAAGATTGCCATTTTAAATACTACAATGTTTGCTGGCTTAAATGAATATGAATATAACCTTGTGAGAGTGTGTAGCAATGCCAAGGAATTCATTAAGATGGGCGATTTGCCCAGGTTCAAAGTGGGCAATAGTCTAATGGGTTTTAAAGGCTGTTCATAAAGCCCAGCCAATCAAGTCCTGTCTTTTTTCAGAGCCATTATGTGTGGTTTTGCAGGTTGCCTAGTGTACAATCTGTGCAGCCATATATGGAGACGAGGCTATTCAACAATCAAGTTATCCCACAGCCTCTATTTAGTAGCTGTGTGGTGCCTGTGTGCAGTCCCATGTGTGACTAGGCACATGCTAGGCTGTGGGGGCTAAGAGTGAAGTGCAGTGGGTCCTAGCACATAGGAAAGACACAGATGGCACCTCCCTACAGGGCAGTATGGTAGATGCTTTAAGAGATGGCTTAGGGAGGACATGGTCGGGGGTAGAGGAGCTGCCATGGTGGAGGTGGTTTAGAGGATGAGGAGAACTAGACCAGGGAAGTGACCGGCAAGACTGGTGCCCAATGTTTGCTATTAATATATTCTCCTGGAGCAGAGAACCTGAAAGTCCTTTTAAACCGTGCATTCATTCTTTCACCAGCACTGAATCCTCAGCCTCCGAGAGCATGGTGCTGCTGTGCATGACTCATCTCTCCCTGAGGCTGTAGCTGGAGGGTGGGGATGGGCAGCCACCTCCCCTGTGCAGCGCTGCTGCTGGTGAGCCCTGCTTGCTCCCACCCGCAGTCAGAGGGCGGGCAGAGGGGCTGTGCCATCCAACACCAGTGTCTAATTCCATCCTACTCTGTTTTCAGGGGTAATCATTGTTTAAGCAAAGTGTCAAAATATTTTCCAAACCATGGAAATACAATGCAGCCTCCAGTTCTTATCCAGAGGGCACTGGTCTTGCAAACCGTCAAGCACCATTGAAGGAGCACAGCCTTCTCCTCCTCCCTGGACAGAGAGGGGATGTGTCCACTCAGAGGGGCCCCAGACCTTCCCTCATAAATGTGTTTGCTTTTCTCACAAAATCCTACACTGAGTGACATGACAGCTTCCCCAGCCCCTTCATCTCAGAGGCCAGTGGCCCCAGGCCCACCCCCC